>JAHLJT010005437.1:96684620-96798637 GCA_031308135.1 Acheta domesticus | reverse complement strand
CTTGCTCTTCCGCCTGACCACAGCCTATTGTGGAGTCAATTATTGTTGCAGATTGCAGATTGTAATCTGCAATACTGCTATTTGAAAATCAAATCGGTCATGATGAGATCTGATACAAACCCATGCCCATCCATTAGCGCAAATCAGTGTCCCTCAACCCGATAAGCACGGTTCTGAACCCGATATGAAACTTGTACGTCATCGTGACATACCGCAATGATATCGTGGATGACTGCGTATATTACACTTTCTTATCATGCTGAGTAGTAAATTGTGGCATTTTTTGTTTGTTTTTGTTTTCCAGCCAGAACATGTGTACCGAAGTGTTTTAGTTCCACTCAGTAACTTGGATTGTGCGTGATGGTGGGAAAAACGGCATCCGATTCGTCGATTGATTGATTGATTGTTTCAAGTTTTCGTGTGCATCATCTGCTATGGTCATTAGTCCCGTAGGTGTAGTGAAGATCGTTTATCACGGGAGTTGATATTCTCGTGCTGGTTAGTGAGATCCGGAGCCAAGTTACACCTCGGCTTGCGAAAAATGTTTCTGTCTGTCGAAAATCCTGCCTATGAATGAAGAAAATCCTGCCTGTCGGTCGAAAATCCTGCCTATGTCTGTCGAAAATCTTGCCTATGTGTGCCGAAAATCCTGCGTATGTGTGCCGAAAATCCTGCGTATGTGTGCCGAAAATCCGCCTATGTCGAAAATCCTGCCTATGTCCGACGACAGTCCTGCCTATGCCTGTCGAAAGTCCTACCTATGCCTGTCGAAAATCCTGCCTATGTATGCCGAAAATCCTGTCTATGTCTGCCGAAAATCCTGCCTATGCCTGTCGAAAATCCTGCCTATGTATGCCGAAAATCCTGCCTATGTCTGTCGAAAATCCTGCCTATGTATGCCGAAAATCCTGCCTATGTCTGTCGAAAATCCTGCTTTTGTCGGAACTCGAGCTCTAGAACCTTCTGGACAGGAGGATTGCAGTGACAGTTGATACCATTTAATCCTGGAGTGCCATTTAATCCTGGAGTGCTCGCAATAGATCTGTGAGATCCAAGCCACGGCTATTTTATGTTCCTGAATTATTGCGATGCATTAGGCGTCTGATATTTCATGTATTCCTTCATTGTACTTTTGTGAGAACGCCTGGACTTCTACTTATAGTTTTTCGATTGGTCATTACCCGTTAGCATGCTGAAACTTGATGACTGCCCTGCACGATATCTGTCATACATGTTGTGTACACTGACACCAGTCCATTGTGAGCTCCTGGCGTATGCGGTACATATCATGATCTTATTTTCAGGCGTGTCTATTACAAGTGTGCGATTTATTAACAATTGCATTGAGAGATATGCATAAACCAGAAAAAATACGTATTTCCGTAAATAGAGCTTCAGATCATTTCCATTCACGAAAAGTTTCAGCTATATCTGAGAGATACATTGCGGGCACTGGCGTGAGTGACCTATTACGGGCACTCCCGGGTTAAGCCCGTCCAATTCTTCAAAGAAATTATACAGTCTCAAAAAGTCGTAGAGTATCGAAGAGACAATACCCTGTTGTATGTGAAATGGAATCAAACATTATCGGAAATTACATCTGTATACACAATTCACTTGAAAGTGCTATCACGTTCGGAAAAACAATCCAATTGTTTTATAGTTTGTTTTTAATTTTTTTAAAGACATTCTCCATACTTTCTTAGCATGTGAACAAATTTATTGAATTTTAGTAAAATAAAGTTTTTCATGAGCTTTGAAATTCACTATATATTATTAAAAACTTTATTTAGTGTTTGTGACGGCAAATAAGTTCTGAGAATATGAATATAATTTTCACCTTAACAGTTACAAAGGATACACTTCCATCTTTCAACGATAAGAAAATTATCCATTTTGAATGAAAAATGTGGACATTATTATAATTTAAAATGATCCATATTTTCAATTTCGTGTGTGACGAGGGGCATTTTGTTTTGGTTTATTGTATAATACGGGGTAGCGTCACAAAAAAATCAAATTAACATCCGTCTATTGAATACAAGAACACGACACGCAATGCTTTTTGCTTATTAGAAGGATATTGAACACTTCATTAACCATTACATCAAGACCTTCTAGACTGCATTTCCTAGTTTCCGGCGTAGTGTGTAATTAGAACTCGTATATTTGCTTGTCATGGGAAATAAATACTTTTCGGCTCTGCGAGCAGACATTGTGAGAAGTGACTTGCGTGTTTTAGCCCCTGTCGCAGTTCTCAGATGTCCTTTCGCTCGCAGAGGTCGTACGACGTTAGGGGATTGTGTCCCTAAACCTGGAATTTTCTTGCCCCTTGCGGGAGGAGCGATTTCTTTGGATGTTTAGGGGGTTTTGTAGCAGAATTTATGCTGCAGAGTCGGACCTAAAGAGACGGTTCTAGATCGAAGAAGTTGGGGTGAAGAGAAGGCCGGAATGAAGTTAGACACAGAGGCGGAAAATAGGAAATGAGACTGATTAGATTGTTCGTGATTACGGGAGCGTCAACTACAGAGGTCATTAGTCCCTTAAGTGTAGTGCGTGATTTTCCTCGGGAGGTGACGATAATCTTTTCGCCGCTGGATGGCGAGATCCGGCGCCGACCTACCCATCGACTATCGGGGTTTTCTCCAACCCACTATCTCCCACCAGCGGGGCACCGCCCCAGCCGCGACAAGCTCTAAGCTCCCGACCGGTCTCCCGACTTGTGTGGTAGTGTAGTGTATGTTAGTGTAAGTGTGTGTGTAAGGGGAGAGGATAGGACAAGGAAGAGGAAGCAAAGATCGCTCGCTGTCCGTGGCCCGTTTGTTAGGGTACTGCTCCGGCATTCGCCTCGTGTTGATCGGAGAAACCAAGGCAAACTACCGGTCAAAGCAGCCGGCCGCAAGAATTCTCCTCCAGATAGCGACTGAATTCGACCCTAGCTGAAAAGCTAGTCTCGAATATCCTACCGCCGTCGGCATTCGAACCTAGGACCCTCACGTTCAGAGGGATTGCAGTGACATCAGTTGAGGCACTGAGCCATCTCTCCCGGTGGAATGAGACGGGAAGGAATGGATTTTTTCATTGATTGATTGATGATTCCGGAGGCTTCAACTCTAAGGTGATTAGTCGCCTTAGTTAATGCATGTTTTTATCGCAGGAGGTGGTGGGGATCTTGTCCCGCTAGACCTGTGAGATCCGGTACCGATCTATCCATCGATTTTCGGCCGCTAGAAGTTTTCCTGCAGGCTGCGACTGAATTCGGCCTAGCTATCTAGCTGGTGACAAAAATACTGCCATCGTCCGGACTCGAACCTGGGACCTCATGGTCAGAGGTACTGTAGTGACGTCAGTTGATGTCACTATATGTCGATGACGTAAACATCGACAAAAAATACTGATGTTTAAAATATCGATGTTTCAAGGTGAAACATATCGAAGTAAAATGTCCTGGTTCTAATGTGTTGTCGATATCAAGGTCATTTTCTGAAGCCAGTTTGAGGCTAGTTCCTCGCTTGTCCGTAAGGTACGGACGATCGGCTTGGGTCACGGTGTAAGATATACATACTAAGATAACATCTTAAACTGTGGCTATGACACAATTTTACAAAACATATCCTAGTCATTTTTATACCTGTTCGTTTTATACGTCACCGATTCCACCGCGAAGCGACAAATCACTGACTTGAAATTAGAAAGCAGCTGGCCCCAGGGCTGTCGAATGGATCACGACCAGAGGCGTATCTAGGTATTCAGGCGCCCATGGCTGGCATAGAATTTGCGCCCCTGTCAGGATGCTTCAAATTAAGTTTCTTGTTATTTATTTTAGCCAGAATACTCTAAATAGCGCCCCTTGGGAGTGCCGCCCATGGCACGTGCTATGTCTGCCATACCGTAGATACGCCTTTGATCACGATCAATCACGATCTTGCCCAAATGAGACCCAAAGATCGCAGCGCTTCTATGTGAGAACTGTGAGAACTAGCCTCACTGAAGCTTCAGTTTTAGACTGGGAATGAACACATCTGTATTATATCTTACACCGTGAACACGACCAATCACGACCTTGCCCAAATGAGACCCAAAGATCGACAGCGCTTCTATGCGAGAACTGTGAGAACTAGCCTCACAGAAGCTTCAGTTTTAGACTGGGAATGAACACATCTGTATTTATATCTACACCGTGAACACGACCAATCACGACCTTGCCCAAATGAGACCCAAAGATCGCAGCGCTTCTATGCGAGAACTGTGAGACCTAGCCTCACAGAAGCTTCAGTTTTAGACTGGGAATGAACCAACTGTATTATATCTTACACCGTGAACACGACCAATCACGACCTTGCCCAAATGAGACCCAAAGATCGCAGCGCTTCTATGCGAGAACTGTGAGAACTAGCCTCGCAGAAGCTTCAGTTTTAGACTGGGAGTGAACACATTGTATTATATCTTACACCGTGAACACGACCAATCACGACCTTGCCCAAATGAGACCCAAAGATCAGTAGCGCTTCTATGCGAGAACTGTGAGAACTAGCCTCACAGAAGCTTCAGTTTTAGACTGGGAATGAACACATCTGTATTGTATCTACACCGTGAACACGACCAATCACGACCTTGCCCAAATGAGACCCAAAGATCGCAGCGCTTCTATGCGAGAACTTAAGCCTCACAGAAGCTTCAGTTTTAGATTGGGAGTGAACGCACCTATATATCTTACACCGTGGTCCTCTCCGTACTTCGACCAAGAACAAAAGCGTAAGGCCTGCAGACGAGCCGTCCCGTGCACAACTCGTTCGGCAGACGCCACGAACAAAGCCTTCTGGCACATTTCATGTGGCGGTGGCTGCGAGCGGCCGTTTCGCCGCTGATAACCGACCGGAAGTGACGTTGTTCTGGCGGCGGCGGCCACCGCCCGCGCTTCCGGGAACGGAAGTGCTTTGTGACAGCGGTTCGGCGCTTGTGAAGAACGTCGATTTGGCGCCGCCAACAGCCCCCCCCCCCCTCACATGTGTGATAGCCGGCACGCAAGGCGGTGACACATGTGAAGGTGATAAAACACGACGTTTCAATTCCAGCACACCTTGTGTTTCGTGTTTGATGCCGTGTAGCCCTGGGCGGTCAGTTGTGAAAACTTTGGTTTTTAGTTACAAGCAAACAAGAGTGCATTGTACGTAAAATGTTTCTGTTGCGTGGCTAAAATTTTAAATAATGCATGACAGAAAAGTTAGAGAAAGCTTTTTTTCGTTTTCCATGACTGTTAACGTAGCTTTCTTGCTATTCATAGTTTTTTCAGTTATTCATAGTAAGCGTTTGCGTTCCTAAACAGATTCGAGGTCATTGATCAGTGATTATTTTTTTCAAAAAGTTCAGAGATCACTAGATTTTGTGGGGTTGAACATCAGCTGAGTTTTGTAAATTCAGTCAGAATAGAAATAACTTTTAAAAAAGATAATTGGTTTAATATCAATAAAATAATAAGCGATTATTCCAATCATAATTTAAAAATTGTGTTTAATGATTGACGTTTCAATCTGAAAATGTGAAATCCCCGACACTATTTGTAAATATTTGAGATTATGTCACACACGTTGATTATTGTTTCATAGATGTTAAGATTAACTTTTTGGAAATCTGCCTCTACAACCCATTTGATGTCCGGGACATTGTATATGATTAGAAATGATGTATTCGACTCCCTTGTTTTCAAAGAAACATCCATGCTTTCCATGGCAAGGCAGCAAAAAAATTGCTATAGCTGTTCTCACACACGGCCAGAGAATGCAAAACAGCCACCGGCGCTTGGAATAACATGTTTTACGGCGCAGATTCCATTACTGAACGCCACACATAACCTCAAGTGCTTCTCTCTTGCCCCAGCCACGAAGACCACAGCATGCATACTGCGATTTCTCTCACTTTGCCCCTCAAGGCCATTCAAATCCCATCTTCGCGTTGGAATATGTCACGGTATTTCGCATCTTTCTCAGCCGTTCCGCTAGATTTCGCATGATCGCGACCGTATCGAACAGTGCTTGTGAGGTAGGAGGTGATAGAGATCGGAGGAAGGGCAAGTGGAAGAGAGATGAAGATCAATGAGAGAGACAGAGAGAGACCGAGAGCGAGGGAGAGAAACCGAGAGAGAGTGGGAGCGAGAGAAAGAAGTGGGAGCGAGAGAAGAGAGTGGGAGGGAGAGAAAGAGAGTGGGGAGCGAGAAAAAAGAGAGTGGGAGCGAGAAAAAAAGAGAGTGGGAGCGAGAGAAGGAGAGTGGGAGCGAGAGAAGGAGAGTGGGAGCGAGAGAAGGAGAGTGGGAGCGAGAGAGTAAAAGAGCGAATGAGAGTGAACAAGGGCAAATGGACTGGCAAAAGAGACCACATGTGAAAGAGCAAGAGGTTGCGAGAGAGGCAGAGAGAAGGAGAAGGCGCGTAGGCGAGCGAGCGACTCCATTGCGCGGCACCGTGGCCTGCTTGCCCCTCGCCACCCGCCGCTCCCCGCCTCCGCCCCCGGCGCCTCTGCTTCTGATTGGGGCCGCCAGCGCACGAGTCGCACCGCTGTCTCTGCCATTGCCACCGCCGCCCACGCCCCGCCCACGCTCCCGCACTCGCACCCACCCGCCTCTCCAGCCTCCGCCACCATCCCCGCAACCCGCCACCCCCGCCACGGCCACTGCCCCCGGCCACCGCTTCCGCCATCACCACCGCCACTGGCCTCACGCTCGCCCTCGCCTTCCTCCCCCTCCTCCTCGCCCTCTCCCCCGCCCCCCCCTCTCCCCGCCCCCTCTCCCCGCCCTCTCTCCCCCGCCCCCCTCTCCCCCGCCCCCTCTCCCACGCCATCTCCCCGCCCTCGCCCCCGCCCTCGCCCCCGCCCTCGCCCCCGCCCTCGCCCCCGCCCTCCGCCCCCGGCCCCGGCCCCGGCCCGGCCCCGGCCCCGGCCCCCGCCCTCGCCCTCGCCCCCGCCCTCGCCCCCCGGCCCTCGCCCTCGCCCCCGCCCTCGCCCCCGCCTCGCCCTCGCCCCCGCCCTCGCCCCCGCCCTCGCCCTCGCCCCCGCCCTCGCCCCCGCCCTCGCCCCCGCCCTCGCCCCCGCCCTCGCCCCCGCCCTCGCCCCCGCCCTCGCCCCCGCCCTCGCCCCCGCCCTCGCCCCCGCCCTCGCCCCCGCCCTCGCCCTCGCCCCCGCCCTCGCCCCCGCCCTCGCCCCCGCCCTCGCCCCCGCCCTCGCCCCCGCCCTCGCCCCCGCCCTCGCCCCCGCCCTCGCCCCCGCCCTCGCCCCCGCCCTCGTCCTGGCCCTCGCGCCTGCCCCCGCCACCGCCACCGCCGCCGGCGCCCAAGTCGCTCTGCCGCCTCCGGTCTATTTCCGGTGGAGGCGCGCGTTGCTTCCGGGGCAGCGATCGATGGCGCACCCCCCCCCTCCACCCTTCAACCCCCCGCTCTCCGCCATTCGGCGCCCTCCAGCCTCGCTCCCGCACCTCATTCTCTCCGCCACCCTCGCCCCCTCCCACGCCTCTCTTTTCTAACGTTAGGAAGATGTTATTTCGGCAGATAGGTTTGTGCAACCTGGTGGCAGAACACTCAAATTTACATATTAAATTAGGAATTAAATACAATATAACTTAAAATTATTTTGAGACATTTTATTACACTGCACTCCACTCTACTCCACTTCACTTCGCTTCACAACACTTGCACTTCACTTCTCTTTCAACTCGGTTCTTTCTCACGTTCTTTTTCTCTTTAGGCTTCTCCTCCTTTCTTTCATTCTTTTTCTGGCGCGGGCCTCCCGCCTCATCTTTTCTCATGTTCTTTTTCTCTTCGGGCATTTCCGAATTTCCACATCATTCCATCTTCAATTTGTTCCATCACTCCAGTTTTTCTCTTGTTCTCTCTCACCTAGCACTTCCCTCTTCTTCCTTTTTCACTTGGCGTCCGTTGTATTCTTACTAACATTTCTTCTACCTTTCTCTCAGCTCCCTTATTATTTTGCTTTACTGTCTCTGTCTCTCCATCTCTCTCTCTCTCTCGTTTGTTTTTTATGTATTTCTGTCTTTCCTCAGCTTTCTCCCTTTGATATTTTCATTGTTTGTTCATATCACTCGATTTCTTCTTTTTTTCTGTTTTCGCTCACCTAGTAATTCTCTTTCTTTTGGCATTTATTGTATTTTTTCTAACCTTACTTCCCTCCTTCTCTCAACTACGTTTTCGGTTACCTTATTTCCTATTTTTCTTATGTCTCACATGATTTTTTTTCGTCTCACACGTACCTTCGTTTTTTTCTTTTCTCTCGAATTTTTCTTCATTTTTCACATTTTTCTCTCTGTTACTCGTCCTTCAGTTCCATTTCTTCTTCTTTCCTTTGTTTTTTTCTTTGCCCCGTATATCTTATCATTTTTTCTTACACTTTCACGTTTCTCGGATTACTTTTATTCACATTAGAACACACTCTAAAATCTTTCTTTTCTGGCTTCTCTATCCTCCAGCATTTTATCTTAAAACTTTTCGTTACTTGCATCTCATGCACTCTAATTCCTTAGTTGTTCCTTGGTTCGAGACGGCATGAGAACGGTAATTCAAAATAAGAATCAGTATATACTTGTAGTGAAAGAAAGTTTATATATTGTAAATCACATCTGTAAATATTCCATGGAGTAGTTAGTTACATTCCTCAGTATGTGCTTCATTTTACACTTTTAGAACTCCTGTTCAGAAAATGCTTGGTTTGGACATATACATTTTTAACGCAGGGACAGATGGTGATAAATATTTAGCATGAAGCGACAGCCTCTCTTTCGTCACTAAAATACACAAAATGAAAGAATAATATTTACTCATATTTTTATCGGATGGATTATAATTACGTTAAAAGATTCATGATTTATTTATTTACTGTTGAAGTTGATAACTATTATCAAGTATTACTACAATTACTTAATTAGTGTGCGACTGACGGCCTAGAGCAGCAAAAATCCAGTTCGAAAGTGTCACACAAACTGATCTTCCAAACAGTAGAATGCACACTGCTTACGGACTACAAATCAAATATTATTAAATAACATTATAATAAATTCAGTATTTTAACAAAGACTTCACGAATAACACAGTAGATATAGTATATTTTTGCGAGAGTTCTTTCTTGCCACGGATGTGAAAAATTTGCTGTTCCATAGCGCAACACGTGAATAGCGTTTATCCCTTGTACCGTATCTGCAATTTACAATCAAGTACTATACCTGGGGTGTTTTTTGACCCCAAGATATACCGACAATTGAAAGTGGTAAACACGAATGTGTACGGTAGTATACTGAGTCTAAATAATTGATTTTATATATTAATACATCTTGTAAGTTATTTTCAATAATATAGTAAATATAATTTACTCAAACATTTCATAAAAAAATAGCCTCTGCCGTACGTAACATTTGTTGATGCGTAATGGTTCCGAAATATTTACAATAGTATACGAAAGTTATTTCTAGATAAATCAAATATTTACTGTAGCAGACACATTATTTGAAGTTCTCGGCAAGATATTTCAAATAACAAGAGGCTATACCTTAGGTCAAACCAGTCTCATGTAACGAAGAAAAATAGTAACTAATAAAATGTAGAAAACATGTGAAAATGGTTTCGTACCTGCTGAATAAGTGCACGAACGCATATCTAGAATACTGGAATTATCCTGCAAATATTCAGTAAAATATTAAAAATTAATGATGTGGTCCAAAAGGACCCCGGATATGGTACGAGGGATAATGGCGAGCAGCCACTTCCTTGGCCCGACGGCGGCAGGATTTTCGACAGTAGCTTCTCAGCTAGGTCGAATTCAGTCGCTGGCAGGAGGAGAATTCTAGCGGCAGGCTGCTCTGATAGGTAGTTTTCCGTGGTTTCTCCGATCAACACCAGGCAATTGCCGGAACAGTACCATAACAAACGGGCCACAGACCGCGCGCGATCTTTCCTCCCTCTTCCTTGTCCTATCCACTCCTCTTACACACACACTTACACTAACATGCACCACACTACCACACTTGCCGGGAGACCGGTTGGGAGCTTACAGCTCGTCCTGGCTGAGACGGTGCCCCGCTGGTGCGAGATACTTTGTTGAGGGGAAAACCCCGCTAGTCGACGGTAGGTCGACGCCAGATCCCACCATCCAGCAGGGAAAAGATCATCGCCACCTCCCGAGAAAAACACGCACTACACTTACGGACTAATGTCCAAAGTAGTTGACGCGCTCGGAAACACGAATCAATCAATCAGTCAATCAATCAACTTCCTTGGCGCCTTGCTGTCGCAAAGCAGTCACTCATTGAGTATGAGAACTCAGTTGATACGCGAAATATTGGCGAAATAACACAATTAAATATGTGCATTCTCAGTCAAACTGAAAACATTTTCATAGTTAGTTTCTGGATTTTTACAAACCTCTAGTTACCACTCATATAGCCGGAGAGTGCACAGCTGTCTTTCAATTTCTGTGTGCTTTGGAAAACAATAATAAAAGTTTCTTCTTTCCCATAGACGCCACACTATTGCGTCCGCTTCAGTACTATACATCGTTTTCTGGTCCTCGCTGGGCCTGCTCTTGGCGTCCACCGATCAACACCAGGCGAATGCCGGACCTCAACAAACGGGCCACGGACCGCGCGCGATCTTTCCTTCCTCTTCTTGTCCTATCCTCTCCTCTTACACACACACTTACACTAACATGCACTACACTACCGCACTTGACGGGAGACCGGTCGGGAGCTTAGAGCTTGTCCCGGCTGGGGCGGTGCCCCGCTAGTGGGAGTATACTGGTTGGTGGAAAATTCCCGCAAGTCGACAAGTAGGATTCGGATCCATGTGTAAACAGTCAGCGTATCGGGTTGTTGTACCCAAGATTGCGGGTTCAAACCCGATCGAAGCCGTGGATTTTTAAGGGCGAAAAAATCCTTCGTACGCCTTCCTTCGGAGGGGAAGTAAATACGGCTGTCCCATGTTAGTAGATTTACTGCATGTAAAAGATCAAACCTAAATGACGCCTCTGAGCTAAATTCAAATCGCCTGTTTCGTCGCCCGAGATAATACCTTCTTTCTCCGCTAGGTGAAAGGAGCGTAGCGAAATTTGCGTAGTCAGACGGAAGAGCGGGCCTGAAGGCCCGAGTCTCGCACGTAAAATCAGGCATTACTAACTAACTAAAGTAGGTCCGCGTCGGATCTCGCCATCCCAGCCGGAGGAGAACACACCCACCTCTCGCGATACAAAAAACCATGCACAACACTTACGGTACTAATGACTTTATCCGTTGTTCCACCCGGAAACATGAATCAGTCAACCAATCAATGAGAAAGCCACGCCTCCCTTTTAATTACACCGAATTCAGATAGACAAACGACCTTCATTTTATTATCCTTCTTCATTTCTAACAAAAAAAAGCCTTAGTAGACGGAAGCGGGATGTCGCCCGATCCTCCCAAAATACTCATCCTGCGGGGGCTGGCTTTAGGGGAAGTTGTTTGCCCAGGGCCGCTGAGAAATAAAGAGGGATCAACGGGATGTCGCGAGGCAGAACTGCTGCTGGTTGTCGCTGTGAAGAGAGAAAGAGAGACGCGGCTCCAGAAGTGCTTCCTGCCTGCTTTTCTGCTCCACGGTGCCAACGGAACGAAAATAGAAATTAAAGGCCGGACTCGGTGATAATCAGGGGGTGGGTTGTCATCTAGAGACCGGAGAAATATGTAGTATTAAACGTCAAAATATGTACATAAACATGTAATGAAAACAGTAAGAATATGTAAGAAATAGGTAAAATCCGATATAATATGTAATTTTAAAATTCCCTAATTAAAAAACCAATTACTTAGCAAGAAATGACAATTAGAAAAACTGCTCACTGTACATAATATAACTTTCTCGTCAGTAGTAAAAGCTTCTTCTATTGTAGTCCAAGACCATCGTTTAGCAATCGGACTAATCACAATAGAAGCCATCGTACAAACTGGCGAGATCTACGACCAGGAAATATACACTGTATCATCTTCATCGAAGTGTTACGCGTCGGCGATCGCAAATTTTTCTCGAAAATTAAGGTTACAGATCACAAAACGCGGTGGCAATGATATTTTGGACACCTAGATTTCCCCAATAATGTAGGAAAAATGCTGATTTAAAAAAAACGTCTTTTCACAAAAAATGGAATTAAATTAAAGAAAATTGATAAAATAAGAAAATAAATTGTAAAAACAACAAAATATGTAAAATATGTAATATAGTACTAAATATGTAAAAATATGTGACGAAAAATTCGGTATTTTGTAAGGAGGTCTATGATTTGCCAAGATTACAATATTGAGAACGGTACGTAGAAAGACAAAAAAATGTAAGTACATAAAAATCCGGTGTCTATTGATGACCTAAAACGTCGCAAACAATGATAAAAAATGCCTTTAAAATGTTTTAAAATGCCCTAAAACTAAAAAAAATGACGTAAAAAATGTGATCAAAACCAGTTCGGACGAACAACTCAATCTCTTGGATACGTTACTGATGTAATCCAGGCTTCTATTCGTTGAAGTAAACTCAGCTTTCAAACTTTTGTATGGATTCTTCTTTACCAGGAAATCTTTGTCTTTGGCTATCCGAAAATTGACTGAATCTGCAATGACGCTGATAGAAGTCACAGGAACCTTAGATTACATACTCACAATGGTTTGACATTACAACTTCTGAGCTAACAAATCGAATAAGCTACTCAGGAACTCTGAGGACAATCTTTGTTGCAAGTCGTAAATATTGTTGAAGCAAATACCGCTAAAATTATATTATCGGTGAAATAAACGAAAAATTCATTACAATTTACGAGAAAAGGTTAAAAATGAATAATTAGTGAAAATCGACGAATAATGCAAAAATTACATATAAAAATTGGTAATTTTCTTTTGCATTAATTTCTAGACTAAACGGCATTTTTCTAACGTAAATGTAGCGACCCTTCCCGGGGGCGCGTCAACTACTTAGGTCATTATTCCCGTAAGTGTAGTGCGGGTATTTTCCTCAGGAGGTGGCTGGCATATTTTCCCCGCTGTTTCCCCTCCAACAGGTATCTCCCACCAGTGGGGCACCGCCCCAGCCGGGACAAGCTGTGAGCTCCCGACCGGTCTCCCGGCATGTGTGCTAGTGTAGTGCATGTTAGTGCAAGTGTGTGTGTAAGGGGGTGAGAAGAGGACGAGGAACGGGAAGGAAGGGCGGGTCCGTTGCCCGTTTGTTAGGGAAACTGCGCCTGCATTCACCTGGTGTTGATTGGAGAAACTACGGAAAACTGCACTTGGAGCCCCACGTAGAAGCCGTCTCGTTTCGCGCCGCGCGATAGCTCGGTCATAAAGATGCGCCAAAAAGCGGGTTTTCCTGCGCTCGGTCTAAGCGATAAAGATGCGCCAAAGTGCGGTTATCCTGCGCTCGGTCTAAGCGATAAAGATGCGCCTAAGTGCGGTTATCCTGCTCTCGGTCTAAGCGCCACCACTAAGCGAATGCGGGTTTGCCGCCTCGCCCGCGTCGCGTCGCGTCGCGCCGCGCCGCGCCGTGTCGGGCCGCTCGCGCCGTCTGTCCGCGTAATTTATAGGCGCTCAGCAGCGCGCCGGCCCGGAAAAACAAGCGAGGAACAGGCGGCGCACGGTACTCTGGCGGATTGGCTGCGGACAAGCAAGCCGGGCTTCTTCGCGGGACGAACGCTGTCCTCCGGAGCGCGAGCTGACTTTTCTCTCAAAGAGGCGGCGTCCATGATGTGGCGCAGTGTTGTCAAGGTCGATGCCACGAGCGGGAGTCCGTGGCAACAGTGCCACGAGGAAATCGCCCCTTCACGCAGTTCATTACCCCGCCACCAGAGACAGCGCCATCGCTACAATAAAATGGCGGGGTTACTAATAGTTTCCTTTCCTAACGCTAGTGGCGCAGAGAAGCTCGTGGCATGGCACGGTGCCGCGAGGCGTGCCACTGCCACTAGTACAAGACCTTGACGTAGCTGACTGTTGCAACCGAGTTCGCAGGTTCAAACCCGATCGACGCCATGGATTTTTAAGGGCGAGAAATTCCTTCGTACACCTTCCTTCGGAGGGGAAGTAAAGCCTGCTGTCGCATATTAACCCTACAGCGCATGGCATTGCCAAATGGCAACGGCTTCTTCTTGCATCTCTTTCCTATTTATATTGTGTCCAATTGTGAACTTTATGCACTGACGTTTCTCGTTAGGCATTGTAGTTCACATTATCTTTAATAGATGTTGCTGTTATTATCTCATGGACATCTGTAAGGAGATTGTTACAGCGGCGTCCTTGGTCTTATGAAACCTAATTATTATTTTTTTTGTTGATGAATATTCAGAAAATGCCAATATTTGCATCCTTCCAAAAATTTGTGAAGATAATTTGGAGTTTTAAGATTTATATAAATTACTTTTCAACAGAATTTGACATCATATTGTTGTTATTTTTCCAAAAACATACCGGTTGCCAATTGGCGTCTTCATGCATTCGTGTGTTACAAACTCCTGCCTCATCCTCGTGTTCGGTTGTGGGTTACAGTAGTTTTCAGGTTTGCTTTTGTGCGTTTAAAGGCGTGTTGGCTTGTCCACTTGTCTACGTGTTCATCTTTTGTGAGATTTTACAATTCGGAAATGGCAAGAAACAACGAGCAAACATTTATATTTGATGATAATTGTACATTACGGCCATTGACTGAAGACATTATTTTAGAAATCCCTAGTGGAAGTGAATGGGATTTTGATAGTGGTAATAGTGATGATGATCCAACTGTAGATCCAAATGCACTATTTCGGGATCTTGATGATGCCCATCAGATATCAGGCTTGATAAAGTGGATCACTGGCCTGAACATGAAGAAAAGAAACAACGATGCAAAATTTCTGAGTGCAAAGGCTACTCAAGAATCAAATGCTCAAAGTGTTGCGTTCATTTATGCTTGAACAAAGGAAACAATTGTTTCTTTAAATACCACAACTCAAAACATGTGTAAACTGACATGAAACATATTCTTGTTGAATTCCCATAAGTATTTTAACAGGTTATTTAAAGGTTCAAAGGGAATGAACAAAAGTATTTTATGGTTAATTGTATGTTGTGGATAATTTTGTTAATTTCCACACAGTTTCTTTTGTTTGTCTCAAAATTAATTAGTTAATCATGAAGTTTTAATGGCTTTTTATATTGATAAATACAGCGTTCTCTTTCATGATATATCATTGGTTCATTTACGAATGCATGGTGTTGCCTTTTGGCACCAAAAATAAAAATCTTTGTTATGTGGACAAAATTTGCAAAAAATATTTTTTTAAATATTTTTCCCGCATCTAACACATTACATTTAGTAAGGAGAAAAATTTTCATTTATATTTAAAAATTCATGCACTGTAGGGTTAAAGATTTACTGCATGTAAAATATCCTCAAGACTAAATGAAGCCTCTGAGCTAAATTCAAATTTTTTTATACTTTTTCATAGAAACATTTCGTTAATCAAACAGAAAGCACTTCATAAATTTACCACCTATTAACGATTTGAAACACATGCATTACGCTGTATTTTACGCGAATACGGAAGTTACAGATGAATTTCGTGGGTGTTTTTCATTAATCGAATAATGTCATGTACTCATGTTGTAGAATTTGTTGTGTGGCTTGATTGAAGTATGTTATTCCTTTTAGGGACTCAAAATACATCCATTCGTCTTATCGTTATCAAAATTTCTTAATATAGTTATCGAACGAATCGTTTTCTGCTATTTTCTTCAATTGCAATTAACCTTGGATTTTTATGTCAATTATGTATATGGGCTTACTTTTAGGAACTTGGTCGTATGAAGCATATCAGTTTTATAATTGGACACGTACGAAATATGTTTATGAGTATTTTGATGTTAATTTCGATTGTACAATATACGTATTAGTTGTGATTTGTGGACTGTTTGTTTCAAATGTACGATTTTTCTGAGTAATGGGATTCATACGGATTGATATTTTTCTAAGCAATATTCAAGTTAGCAATGTCTATATTTTTTTAATGAAAAGTAATCTATAGTATAGTATTCGGTATAGTAGACTATACCGAGCATCAAAAAGGAAAGTAGCATTAATTTTAACAATGATAGTTAATGTAATTATTTATCATTTGGACTGTATAATTCTAAAGAACCTGTAACAAGTATTGTACCACAGTTTTTGGGTTGATGGCCCCCATCTCGATCAGGTTTTTCGGTCCAGTTTCCCTGATCCTTGAGCAAATGCTGAGATGGTCCCTTGTTTTGCTTTTGGACATAAATGTAACTTCATTATTTGTGCACGTCTTCTGAATTTCAGTGGGAAATATAGTTACCCAAATTATCGTTTTTCATATTATCGCGGCAAAAAGTATTATTCTTTCATGAAGAACATGAGGGTTCAGGGCAGGAATTTATTGCTAATTTACCTTTGAAAATATATTTTATTATATAGGAGCGAATATTTTGTCAAGAAAACTCGAAAAAAAAACTCTCTTTTCTGTATTCAAAATTCGACTAGAATATGGTTTAGGATAGAGACCACAGAATTATGAAACGTGCACAAAATTCACTTCTCCCCATAGCTCGTCACAACGCAGTTTTTAACTGTTTTTGACGTAAATATATAAATAAATAAACTTTTCAGAATCACAATTTTCTATCCACAATTGAAATATTTATTTGTATTATATGTGAAGAACTAATCAAATGCATTGATCTTGGTAGTGTAACATGACATTTAGATATTTCTTTTGTACACACCTCAAAATTTTTCTCAGGTTTCACTCTTGATATGAATTTCTCAGTTCAATTACGTAATGAAATCTGACATCTCTAAAACGTTCAGTTAATATAATTTCTTCAACATCCTGAAGAATTGTGGAAAATTGAACAGGAAATGAATGTATTTAAACAAAGGTTACATTCAGAACCATTGTAAGACGGCAGCGTTCCTTACCGTGAAAGCAGACACTATTCAGACACCCCCTAGTGGCGTTTTGTTACATAAAAAAAGTGACGCTCGAACATTCCTATAATGTCAGCATTTGCTGACTGGGCTCGTCGCTTACTCCACTTCCACGACCTCCGAGACATCGGGCAGTTTGTGATCAGTCTTCGTGCTTAGTGTGTGCGTGTTTTGCTGTGAGCAGCTGTGCGGTGAAAAGTGGAAATATTACGCGTTTTCAAGTGCAGTGGGTGAAATGTTAAAATATAGGCATTATGCGCGAAGTGTTTGAATGAATTGAATTCTATGAGACTAATAATGAAAGGTACGTAATTTTCTGCCTTCTGTTAATGTGATTATTACCTTCTGATTGGGTTTGTTGGGAAAGTTGGTAATGTTGTTCTGTATAACATGAATTAATATATTTTTACTTTTGAACATTTGTATGAAAACATAGTATTTGTATGACTTCCGAACGTAGCAATTTATATTAAATACATTAATGTTATTATGACGATTTTTATAATGAATTATAGAAGGTCAACTTGTCGTACTTGTGAATCACTATTTTGTATTCATAAAGGCAATAATGTTTAATTTTTTGGCTGGAACTTTTTATTCAAAATAATGAAGAAAATATACATTGTCAACAAATTTTGTTAAGAGATTTTATTAAAGCGAAAAGAGTGCCGCTTTATGAACTGTTTAAATTGTAATAATTATTTTCGGAATCTACTGCAGTTAAGAATAACAAATTCTATCACAGTACTAAACAGTACATAAATACAATTTAGAATATTGTATACTACATTCATACAGTCACAATATACGTACATTCACGTTATTAATTGTGTAATACCAAGTGTATAAAACATTTCCCATAGCGTGGGCGATTCCGTGTTGAATCTATGGTGGTGATGAGTTGGCACTTCATGAAATGTCAACATTGCGTGACATTCAAATAAGCGGTTGTTAAACGCGCTGAAACAGCAGTTTGTCTGATTCGATACGAAAGATTGGTGAGCGACTGCAGCGGAATGAATCGGTAGTGCTGCATATTATCAAAGGCGAAATAATAACGTTATGTAAAATACAATGACTGTGTTCCTGAATTAACACTTAATTATATTAAGTTAAAAGTACGCGATTTTTTTTAAACTTCCGTTCATGTTTGAATGAACATAATTTCATTACAGATTTCATACTTTTGAATCTATAGAAAGAAGATATATCAGAAAGAATCGCATACTTAATTTGGATAAAAAAATTAGTGATGCAAAGGTAAACCGATGATAAATAACAAAAATACACACTATACTGAGATCGTTGTAATGTATTTTGTTGTATTTATTGCATCGTTGTTCATGGTTAATCTATAATACAACGTTATGACTAGGGAGCGAATTTTTATGCCCTAAAAAAACTTGAAATATGCTCTTAAAAATATGCATTTATAACCTACAAATTCCGAAACATGCCCTTTAATATGCACTTAAAATTAAGAATATTTCATTTCTTCTTCAAACCTGTCTTGACAAAATTCTTGGAATGAAATGAAAATTTGCTTGAAATGAAAAGATATATTTTTGTGCAGACGTAATACCCTACTTCGGGAGAGGAATAATCGAAGTAAATATTCACCTAAGTGAAGTACTTTGTATGTCTTGTTGAACTTCTTCTGACTGGTTTAAAAATATGTTCTCAAGAAATATCCCGCATTGGACCGAGTATTTTATCTCGAGAACGCAAAAACGCAAGCTGTGACTGGCTCTTTCGAATCAATGAACGCTCACAATTACTTAAGATTCTTTGAAGAGATGAAACATTTTATAGATCAGTCTCTTTTTTAACAAAATATGCGCTTATAATTACACGAATGTGCACTAACAGGAAAAATCAGTCAAATAAGCATAAATATGCACTAACATATTAATCTATTGTGATGCAACCGCCCACGTCTGATGCAGATTCTTTGGAACGGAATCGGAAGGGGGTCACACCACAGAATGGAAGCGCCGACACACTGATGGTATGACGGTCATTTCCGTTGTAGCAGGTGGGGATATGCGCTAAATTTATTTAAAAGGGGCGCCAAGCGCACGCCCACTTACCTGCGATTTGCTGCCGGCGTTGAGCGTCTCAGGGGTGAGTGCCCTGGGTCGAGGGATTGCAATGGTTTCTTTGTTTTGAAATAATAAACACTTGACTCAGAATTAAGTCTTTTTCACCCGTCCAAAATGGCGGGGACACATTTATTATGAAAACTGTTCTTGCAAACACTGAATTACTGTTTTTGGCTATCAAATAAGTGATGATGATGAAGATGACTTACAAGTTGATGATGGCGTAATGGCTACGTCACCGCGACGGGATTGCTCACCGATCGATGGACTGATGCGGCAGGACCTACAGGAGCGCCGCTGGAGCGTTGTAACGCCAGCCTCACAACTGTCCCTCGTGATGAAGGCGCCGGCGCTCGGGATGTCAGCGGTGAATGTCAGCGCAGCGATTACGTAGCGCTGGCGCGCGTCTCAGGCCGTCACACGATCACCTGGACCGCGTATGATGTTGGAAGCCAAAATCTGGCTGTTTGGAATAAATTCCGCGGTTGGACGAAGGCCGGCAGGTCTCGTGGTGGTCGGCTCAATGTTTGCCTCTCACCAACCGCTATTGTCGTCTTTGTACCGTTGCTCTCACTAATGATCTCTAAAAAACCGATGTTCGGCCGCTCTCTAACTGTAACTTTAAGTTGTTGAAAATTTCGACTGTCCTATGCTATTTCTGCTCGACCACCCTCTCTCGTGCTTTTCGCCCGTCTGAAGTTTGAGCTTCCCGCTGTGTTTCTCCCCCCTTCTTTCTCTCGCACCATGCAAGGGTTATCACGTGCTTCCTGCCGTAGCGCTCTCATAGGTCGGTTTGTAGAGTTCCAGAATTTTCTATGTTATTTTGTGAGCTGATTGGATAAATGATCTCTTCCTTTCGCGGCCATTGGATGTCTTTTGTTTAGCACAGAGAAGTGCGCACATAGTTCTTCTGTCGCGGCATTGTGATATGTTTATAGGACTTAAGGGATTATCTTGCTGCGTGCTAGCGCCAAGACCCTAACGCAGTTGTTCCAGAAGTCAATCATTCTGTAGTATGGACAAAAGTAGTTTATGTTTAAGTTTATGGTGGAGGGTTTCGGGGGGCCTACGCAGCTGTGCGGAACTGATTCGAGCGGCGCGAAGGACGCGTTGTCCTTGCGAGCTTCTTGTTAATGTGGCGTGACGCTGGGGTGGCGAGTGCGATGTTCAAACGACACATCGCACTATATAGCATCATACCGGGTCTTTAGTCTAACTCGCAACCCGTATCTGAGAACACAACCACTTGTTTGGCAATTTGGCAACTGCGTGTCTTTGTCTCCTTTCAATACTGCCGTGGCTGGCATGCCGAGACAGCGGAGGAAGTGCGCTGTGCGTCATAATCTGCAGCAACTGCAACAGCCCTTTCTGTGTTTTCCCCATTCAAGGGCTTCGGCGGGCAGGTACTCGGCTCACAAGCCGGAATCTTTTCACGCTGCGCAGGGTGGGTGGGGTGGGGTGGGCAGAGGCATGAGCCAGCAAACAAAACGTCTCTTTAGACGATTCTCTCCAGTATGCTCAAGAAACAAAAATGTGATACTGAAGTTGTGGAGGGAAATTATGACTGATTTATCGATTTATTAACAGAAACGTAACAATATTATTATTTAATGAAAGCTGGCTCAGAGAGAAATCAGAAAGATATCTCATGAAACATCACCGCCAAGCTCTTCTTTATCTATTATTATAGAACCTGGAAATTAAACAAATTGGAAAATTTTAATAAAATTATTAAATATAATAAAATATTCATAAGTAATAACTTAATCATTACTGACAATAATTAATTAAAAATTATACAATTTTATTTTCTCAAAATGACAATAAACACACCTTAGAGTAAATTTTCAAAGTGACCACCATTTGCCAAGAGACAGGCGTTTACTCTTTTCAGTACTGTTGCTGCAACACGTTGAAGAGTAACTTCTTCGATTTGCCCAACAGATTCCGTAATGTTGCGTCGTAAATCTTCAAGAGAAGTTTTGCATAAACTTTACTCTTAAGAAAACCCCACAGAAAAAAGTCTAATGGAGTAAGATCTGGGGAACGTGGTGGCCACAGACCTTTTGTAACAATTCGTTCTCCGAAAAATTCCGCTAGGAAATTCATACTACTGTTCGCCGTGTGACACGGGGCGCCGTCTTGCTGGAACCAGCAGTACCTGTCGTCTTCTTCTAAAAGAGATACGAAGTTTTCAATAATGTCTTTATACCTTTCAGAAGTAATTGTCTCCGTGAAAAAAATTGGTCCGATAATTCGGCGACGAGATATGGCACACCATACCCCGACTTTCGAAGAATGAAGAGGTTTTTGGAGAGTTGCATCTGGTTTCGATGTGCTCCACAACCGGCAATTCTGTTTATTTACATTTCCGTCGAGATGAAACCAAGCTTCATCACTAAAAAACAAGGTGCCAAGAACGTGAAGTCCTAATTGAATAAAACTTCTGAACCAACGGCAGAAATGAAATCGCGCGCCCCTGTCCGGTGTTTTCAGTTCTTGAACGGTCTGCCACTTGTAAGACCGCATTTTCAATTTCTTAGTTGCGACATATGCACTGCAGAGTGAAACATTGCATTGCTGATGCAATTTCGATAGCGACGTCTCAGGGGAATGTTTCAAAACCTCCTGAATTTCTAATAATTTATCTTCCTTTAAAACAGTGGCATTGCGATTCCGCTTCCTATCCATAACGTTCCCCGTGTCCCTGAAGCGCTGGATTAGTCTACAAATTGTTGACTTGTTGGGAACTGGCGTTTCCGGAAATTTTTCCTGAAACATTTCCTGACTCTAAAAAAGATTTAGTGCCGAAGTAAACGTCTACCAAAAATACACGCTGTTCTTTCGTCAACATTTTCGAAGCGATTCTTCTTTCCTAAACGTAAGTTCCTACACTCATGAATGAAACGTGTATGAATGACTACCCAAAGACAGTCCTTTCTCTTTCTTCCAAACAAAATAGCCCGGTTCTCCCACCCCGAAACCTGCGACCGGGGGATGGGTCGTTAAAAGTGAAAGGAAAGCCAAAGGTATTTCACGCGTTGCCAAATTACCAAAACAAGTGGTTGTGTTCTCAGATACGGGTTGCGAGTTAGACTAAAGACCCGGTATTTTAACCAAACGTCGAGAAATTTCACTTAGCTACGACCTGAACCAACGGACAAAAATATGCAAAATCATAGAAATCCGCTCCCTAGTTATGACAGTTTTCTAAGTTCTGCTACAAAATGTGCGATTCATCTCCGTCTTACACGTCGGACCCTACAGGAACAAGCTGTAAGCTCCCGACCGGTCTCCCGGCATATGTGGTAGTGTAGTGCATGTTAGTGTAAGTGTGAGAGTGAGAGCAGAGGACAGGACAAGGAAGAGGAAGGAAAGGTCGCGCGCGGTCCGTGGCCCGTTTGTTAGGTACTGCTCCGGCATTCGCCTGGTGTTGATCGGAAAGCACACGGGAAACTACCAATCAGAGCAGCCGGTCGCGAGGAGTTCCCTCCACACAGCCTCTGAACTCGACCTAGCTAACACTAACAATGGTTCTGAATGTAATCCCCGAAAAATATTGAAATGGACATTAAAGAAAGTAAATCTCATGTCACGCAACCAAATTCAACTCATTTTATTACTTCGTCATATATAATAGAAATTAATTTTTCAAGTACACATAGAAAATGGAGATTCTGAGAAGTTTGTAGATTCTTTTTTTAATTAAAAAATAAGTGGAAGGTGTTATGCATCAACCGGCTATTCGAAATCATACAAGTTTTCAGATAATCGTGTTCAAAGGTTTTATTACATTTTCAGCACTAAAAACGGTAATTGAATTATTTCATTCATTGAAGCGCCAAACTACACAAACATAAGCGAAATATCTGGCGCTTACCTGCATAATGTGAAATTAAGACTATTTAAGGTTATGTAGACAGCAAATTTTAAGATCCAGGTTTATAGCCGGTTGTTGCGAAGCATAAAATCCCTGATGTGACTGATGGCGTTGGTTATTTTCATTAATTATAAGGCTATATTTACAGGTTTGGCGCCAAAATTTTGCGTACACTTAGAACATGGTCCAATGCAACTGATGGCGCCCATATCTCACACTTTTTTCAAAAATGGCGCTTAGCCGGTTGATGCATAACACCGTCCAATTAGTGTGGAAAACCTGCCACCGTCGAAACTCGAACCCTAGGTCCTCCCGGTGGGTGTAGCTTCAACAGTTCTATGGTCACGGGGTAAAAGTTCTTAAGTCAAAATCTTAGTGTGGAGAAAACAAGGGTTAGACGAATCCAGTCCCCTGTCGAAACTATTTCTACATCCGATTTATTAGTGGGATGTCCTTTCACTACTAACCTCAGAAAAAACTTACAAATTGATTCGGATATCCATTCTCTATTTAATTCCACTTCAGAGTGTAAAAAAATTATTAAATTCCTGTGTGACAAAAATTAGATAAATATATTTAATAGTTCCTTTATTGTTACAAAAATTCACATGCCTGTAATATTGAATGAAATCAGAATTAAATGTTTTATATTGTTTGTTAAATATTTCATTGTAATGTATGTTTATGTAATTGTAATATTTTTTTTATGTAAAATACTAAAATAGATTTTCATCGCTTATGATAAAGACGTTTCGCAGCGATCTAAAATAAATTAAAATAAATAAATAAGGGTTAGATTTTTGAGCCACCGCTTGTTCCTACGCTAAACGCTATTTATTAATGTTTTTTTCTCGTTAAGCAGGTAGCATTTGAATTCGGTTGTTTTGACTAAAGTAAAATATAGATACTTAACCCGAGAGGGATGGCGCGGGGTCTCTTGTGACCCCACGTATCTTTGATTAGCTGCAGTTGCCTAATTTTGCGAGTCAGAAACTTTACATTCCACATACCTTTCACCACATTCTTTAGGTTTATTCTGAAATTTTTTCAAAATTTATATGTAATAATTCATTTATAAATATTTGTGAAACCAATACAAACATCTTAAAATTCGTATTTTTTCTATAGTTGTGTTGATTGGCTTTGAAGCATTTTCAACAAATTGTTGGTTTTTATGTGAGACAATGTGAGAAATGAAACTTACTTAATTTTCTGATACCTTTGTCGATTGAAATATTCAGGAAAATGTAAATGGAGTCACTTCATAAAATGAAAGATAAATGATAATTTTGCCCTTTTATTTGTTTGAATTCCTCATTTGCATGTTCGTTATCATAGTGCGTTAAGTTAATACTACCTTAAAAATGATTGATTATTATTAAAATAAGTAATTTCGCACTTCTTTCTTGCTAAATACAATTTTATAAAGCAATAACTTAAAGGGGTCAGAAATGACCCCGCGCCCACCTCCAACGTAACTCCGGCAACCGCCACCTCTCCAGGGTTAACTTGTAGTTTCAGTACTTAACCCAATGTTGCCAAAAAATGACTTAGAACGTTTACCCCGTGACCAGAGGCGTATCTACGGTATGGCAGACATGGCACGTGCCATGGTCACAAGGGGCGTTGTTTAGAGTATACCCGCTAAAATAATAACGACAACCCTAATTTGAAATAACTTGACTGGGGTGCAAATTCTACGTTTGCCAGGGGCGCCTGATTACCTAGATGCGCCTCTGCCCGTGCCCACAGAGTGGCGGGTGCGTACATGCAGAGGTGGGCGGGGCGGGCGGGCGGGGCGGTGGCGGCGCGTGCGGGATGAGAGTGGGGGAGAGTGTGGAGGGGGGAGACTGCACTCGCGCCGGTTGAGTCAGCGCGCCGCTCATTTGGGCACAATGCAACGCCCCCTTCCCTCCCTCCCACCCAACGCACCGACGCTGCTGCGCTCCGTCTGCGCTCCCTCTCGGCCCGCCCGGCCTAGCCACATCGCGGCCCGCTCCGATTCTCTCCCTCTCAACTTCTTTCTCTTTCTTCTCTTTCTCTTTCTCTCTTTCTCTTTCTCTCTTTCTCTTTCTCTCTTTCTCTTTTTCTCTTTCTCTCTTTCTCTTTCTCTCTTTCTCTTTCTCTCTTTCTCTTTCTCTCTTTCTCTTTCTCTCTTTTCCTTTCTCTCTTTTCTCTCTTTCTCTTTCTCTCTTTCTCTTTCTCTCTTTCTCTCTTTCTCTTTCTCTCTTTCTCTCTTTCTCTTTCTCTCTTTTTCTTTCTCTCTTTCTCTCTTTCTCTTTTCTCTCTTTCTCTTTCTCTCTTTCTCTTTCTCTCTTTCTCTTTCTCTCTTTCTCTCTTTCTCTTTCTCTCTTTCTCTCTTTCTCTCTTTCTCTCTTTCTCTTTCTTTCTCTTTCACACATCTCTTTTTCTCTCTTCTCTGTTTCTCTTTCTGTTTCACTCTTTCTCTTCTCTCTTTTTCTCTTTCCCTCTTTTTTCTCTCTCTTTTTCTATTTTTTCTCTTTTTTCTCTCTCTCTTTTTCTATTTTTCTCTTTTTTCTCTCTCTCTTTTTCTATTTTTCTCTTTTTTCTCTCTCTTTCCCTTCTCTATCTGTTTCTCTCTCTTTCTCTCTTTCTTTCTCTCTCTCTTCCTCCCTCTCTTTCTCTCTTTTTCTCTTTCTTTTTCTCTCTCTTCCTCCCTCTCTTTGTCTCGAGATCTTTTATAGAAACATCGATCATTGAAAACACAGACGTGGATGTCTCATCGCTGGTCCCATCCCGTCAGCTCTTCCTTGCCACCCGTCCCGCCACTCGCGGCCGCAGTTACCCCCACCCCAGCCAGACCCAACCCGTTACGGCCAGCTCCAAACCTCCCCCTCCCCTTGCATACAGAGGAAGAATATAAATATGTGTGTATAGTGTGTGTGGAGAGAGAGAGAGAGAGGGAGAATATAGATAGACCGATTGAAAGGTAGTTTTTTAAATGTAGTTTTGTAAATTTAAAAGGTCACGATTTACAAGGAGAGGGGGACACTGTCCTCCAATCAGAAGCTTCAGTACCAAAACATTAAGTCGTAACGAAGCTCCCGATTGGCTGAACTTGTCCCCATCTCCTTGCAACTCGTGACCTTGAGGAGTAACAACATTTAAATGGGACTGTATATATACAGCGTCGACAATAAAGAGCGCTCATGTCTAAAAATCGGCGTGAGTGTTTTTTTTTATCTTCAGATGGTTATTTATTATGTAATTCCATTAATGACGTATTAATTCATACGGGTTGTTGTACTTCATCAACGAAGTATTCTTTGCTTCATAATTTGTTGACCAGTTGATCTCCCCATTAGCTCGATTATTTAAGAGTCATTGCCTTCTTATCTTTGACATGTGTAGTATAATCTTATCGAAACATTTTAATCAGTTTTTTATCTTGGGTGGTTATCTTCATTAGCTTATACGCCCTGAATACTTTATTTCGCAACAAAAAATTGATACGAATGCAGGAATTAAAATGTGTATATATTTCATTCGTTGTGTTGTTTAAACCATGAAAATCGTATTGCTAACAAGTAATAGAGCGTTTTCTCATTTCTCACAAACTACGGTTGGTGATTGTAGGACTGAACACATATTTTAAAATATTTTAATTATTTAAAAAAACAGTGTTTAATTATTTAACCGACATTATCGTATTTGCTTCTGAAAAGCGTAAGTTATCTACTAATGATGTGAGTTTGACATTTGATGATGATAGCCGAGCTTTTGAAATTATTGTCATGTAGTTCTAGTGTATTTCATTTTCACAGTAATATATAACTTAGAACCCTTGAAGCCAAGACACCATTGACGCTAGAAACGTTTGCAAAAAGAACAAAGCCAAAAATATGTGTTTTGACAAAGCCAATATAATGAAGACAAAAGAAAACCTCCATTTGTTTCGAACTTGCATTAGGATCATCCTGATTCGAATCCCTCTGATTGTTGTGATTAGTCAAGTTTCATGTTTGTAATATGTTATCTCGTCTCTGTATTATCTCACACAAGAAGACCTATAAATAATGGCATCAAAAAATAAATATTGCGCGCATGTAAATTCTTACTCACTCTCCCTCTAACTCTCACAAAAAATATATTTCTTACATCCGGTAAGGTGGGTCATTTTTATAAGGAATTTGCATTCTCTAATTCCCTGACAAACTAACAATCACGTATAATTGTGACGCTTTTGGAGCAATCACTTGACGTTTTTGGAAATGTCCTTTTCTGCGCTTTTTGTCACTTTAGATCTACGAATCAAAGACTTTGTTTCTCGTAGCAGGACATATTATATATTATATTATATTTGTATTGTTATATTTGTATATTTATATTTTTTATTTGTGGTAATATTGACATGCTTGATTTTATTTATGAATGTTTTGCTAAAATACAGTATTTAACTCCTTATTCTCTCTTTGTTTCAGGTAAGTCATTCACAGGAGCAAAAGAAGAATATTCATTTGTCAACTCTCAGTAAAAGAAGGTAAATAAAACGAAACTGTCGGATTGTGAAAGTGTGTTGTCGATAATAGTTGTTTTCTTATTGATGAAATCTATTTGAAACGAGCATTTCCAGGTCTACTTGACGTCTTCGATAAAGCTCTGTTATGCTTTATATCTTTGAGACTTATTTATGTGTCTTTTATCTGTCAATGCAATATCCTGTTGTGACACCGGATATTTGAATTGTTAAGTGTTATTTTGACATATTGTGAAGTATTTCTCCATCTATATGTTCGCGTAATAAATGTGGTATTGCGAAACTTTAAATATTTCGGATCAATTGTCAGTTTACAAATATTGACTAATGTCAATGTAATCTTCCAAGTTGTTCTGTGTGAATTATTCTTGTCTAGAATAAAGCATGAAAACTATGAAGTATTTGCATTTTTATAACAAGTATCTTGTGTGTGTGTTCATGTTATGTGTAACGTATTGTGCACGTAACTCAAATTTCAGGTTACTTTTGTGCGCTACACAATCGACGCTCTCAGAAATATATATCGATCGAGGCGTGATTGGCTCTGCAATGAAAGACGAGTGGCAAGCGGACAGTCTGCCTCCAGTTCTTTTTTGTTTTGTTTTTAATTTATTAATCCTTATTCGACATATTTAGTCTTTCAAGGGCATTCATATAAACATAATTGTTTTCCATACAGAGTTTATACATGTGGAAATTACATACTTTTTTACGTTGTACAATTACACATGAACATTTCGGAGTTTAGCTCTTTTGGGGACCTCTAACATACCTATAATAATTTTTATATTTTTTCTATAATTTAACAATTTGAATTGATTTGGTAATTTGAATAATTCTGTATACAGTCTGAAATTACTATCAGCTAATTATGGAGGATGTAACCCTCAATTCCTGCATTTGAGCTTTGCATTTGACCCCAATTCTTGTAGATGAGATACCAATTTTCATGATCCACGTACGTACAAACTTTTCACATTCCTAGTGTATTTGTGAGGTTATGTTTCTGTTTGGGAAAAATTGTCAGCAATAAAATTCATAGATTTCTTTTACAATTTTCTTACATAATTTTGCTTACATAATAAGTTTGGCTGTGTCCATGTTGAGTGGTTCAACTGGGCCAAGTTCATTTGATACCGACCAGGTGCCCTGGAATATCGATTCCCATAGTTGAAATGACTTCAAAGTCTGAACGAAAAAGGAAAATATTACATTGATGGTTATGTGTTATGGTTATGTGCTATAAAAATGCGATAAGAATACCCGATTAGGCCGTTAACACTCTCTCTGCATGCAGCATGTAGGACTCTGTTGGATGCAAACTAGTATTTTTCTCAGTGGAGTTATTAACAAGTATGTGTTACTCAATACGGAAATTGAATGGAGTGTTAAAAATCAGTATTAGTTAAAACCTAAAGCGACATATCTTGACCCTGGTGAATAAGCTGATAAGCTAACTTTGATGCGGAAACACGAGATAAGTTGACCCCTCTAATCATTATATTTGTTTCTATCTCCACCAGCTTATCAGATAATTTCTTTGTATTTGCAAAGAAGGTGTCGCAAGTTATTGCTATTAACAAACTTAACGTAAATTTCACAAAACCATAAACGCTAACAAGATAAGTTGAGTTTACTGTTTATTCACAATAGAAAAATCTAATTATCGCAGGATGGCGATATCTGACTGTAACATTTACTTTGATGTGTTATCTGCTGATTCACAGGGCTCAAAGATTAACAGTTCATTTAGTTCTTCAAGACTTTTTATTGAATTCACAACATAGTGTTACAAACTTGACATTTGAAATCTAAGTGTGAAAATTAGGGACTAGTGGAATAATGAAATTCTGAAACTCGCTTACAATTGTGTGCCATTGCACCCATAATATCAATGTACGGGCATATTAAAATATTCCTTTAAAATACATTACAGCACATTGTCGTAAATATTTATTAAATCATAGGAAACGTATTGTGTTCAAATGTAAAGACAGACCACACCCTAGAATGTTCTGACCTCATACCAGATAAAAAAAATCCTGCGTGTCATACTCTTGACGCAGAGGGGGCGTGGGGATCATTCCCACTCCCTCAAAGGCTTAGAGTTTTCGTTTTTTACATTGGCATGATTGGCATTTCGCATGATTGATTTAAATATTTATTTACGTTAGAATTATCTTATTATTTCAAAAATAGTATTGAATACACAAGAAAGAGTAACAAGGTCACAACCTGGTATTCTTTACGTCTGCGGTACATATTTCTGAGCGTAAATGCATCCAAAATGGTGACAAGCTGGTGACAATTGTACAAAAGTAATATATTATATATAAATAATATCTTAAAAAATGTAGTACTAAATATTCAATATTTTTAATATATATATATATATATATATATATATATATATATAAACAGGATGTTGGTATAAGAGCTATAGTCCGACACCGTTGGACCGATCTCCATGAAAGTTGGCACTTCTACGTGTTTTTTCACCCAGAAGGTTTATGTGCTATTCTGTTGTAACTCCACTACATGACGCTGTAGAACAAAACTAAATATTCACGTAGAAGAGTTAGGGGAAAGGAGAGGTCGGGGGAAGGAGAGATGGGGGAAAGGAGAAATAGGGGAAGAAGGAGGAGGAAGAGCCGGAGGAGAGGTATGCGGAAAGGAGGTGGAGGAAGACCTGGAGGAGAGGTAGGGGAAAGGAGAAGGAGGGAAAGAAGAGGAAGTGCAGTAGGAAAGGAAAGGAAAAGGAGAGGTAGGGGAGAGGAGAAAGAGGAGGAGAAAGAGCAGGAGAGGTAGGGGAGAGAAGGAGGGAGAGGAGGAGAAAGAGCAGTAGGGGAAGGGGAAAGGAGGAGGAGAAGGAGGAGGAAGAGCAGGAGGAGAGGTAGGGGAAAGGAGAGGTAGGGGAGGGAAGGAAGGGGAGGAGGAGAAAGAGCAGGAGGGGGAGGGGGAAGGAGGAGGAAAAGAAGGAGGAGGAAGAGCAGGAGGAGAGGTAGGGGAGGGAAGGAAGGGGAGAAGGAGAAAGAGCAGGAGGGGAAGGGAAAAGGAGAGGTAGGGGAGAGGAAAAAGAACAGGAGGAGAGGTAGGGGAAAGGAGCAGAAAGGGGTAGTAGCGGTGGAAGTGGAGGCGTTGACGGCGACGAGGCTTTCGGTCGGGGGTTTGCGTGGGCGACCGGTTGGCCTTGGCGGAGGCGGCGCTGGGCGCGGCGGCCCGGCGGAGCTCATGCGGGCGCAGAGACTCCACTCAAGAGGGCAGTCGGAGGGCGCAAGCGAGATGGACTCCGCTCAACACGGGGGCGGAGCCAGACGAGCGTTTTGGAGGGGCCCGCATTAAAAATATACGGCATGGTTTTTATATTGTATACTGCGAAGTTGTTCTGTCCTTCATCTCCCTCTTTCCCCTCCCATCTCCCTTTCTCACTGTCTCTCCCTCCTTCCCTCGCCCTGTCCCTGTCTGCCTGTTTCTGCCGCTCTCTGTCCTTCTCATTCACATGTAATTGCAGATCCTGCACGTCTCTGAACAGGTCAGGTAATATCACACCCTAATACCCTAATCATTCACACCTCTAATACCCTATTCCCTAATATTCAATCAATCAATCACCCTTCCTTCGCCTTCCCTTACCACTCCTCCGCCTCCTATCATCTTTTATTTATTTTTTTGTTTGTTTCATGAATCGGCCATCTTGGGGCCACGCGATACGTGCATCACATCGGGGTTCAGACTTGGTCGTCGGGGTAGAGACACGGTATCTGTGTCGTATGGCATATCAACAGCAATTTTCCTATTATGTATATCAATCAGTTGGTCCGTCATTTACAAGACAGAAATGTTTTAAGTAACAGATTGATGTATTAAAAAGAATGCAAATTTCACACAACGTTTTGGAAACAGCTGGTTTCCATCATCAGGTGACAAATAATTTGTTTTTAATTTATTTCTCACCTGATGGTGGAAAGCAGCTGTTTCCAAAACGTTGTTTTAATATATAAAGCTGTTATTTAAAACATTTCTGTCTTGGTAAATGATTGACCAACTGATCGATGTATATTAATAATATAAAGAGAAACGGAAAATATTAATTTCCAATTATGTATTTGAATAGTATTTGTTTCCTAGAGCTTTGGAAACCATAGTGTAAGATTGTTTTACTTATTGTAACTTCAATCTAGTCATATTAACCTTTACCCCCTTTTTTATCTTGTTCTGTGAGGGCTTTTATGAAAATTTTACTTGTCTTGATGTAATTTTGTGAATATCGCGAAGTAAGAGAATGAGATTCACTTATATTCTATATTTTCATCTCCTCACAACCATACCTGAAAACTCTCTCCAACGACGCATTTTTCAATAGCATAAAACTTTAGCAAACATGAAAACCCAGGTAACAGTAATTGCGTGCAATTAGCAAATTCGTAAGGCTCGAAAACACTTCGCACTTAAGAATCCAATTAAGAAAACTACTAGTGTAAAGTCATACAACTGTAGAGTTAAGGACCGTTACATTGAACAACTTTATTAATGGAAGGACCTGTTCGGGTTCTGAATGGCTGATTAAGAATCAAATAACGCGTGAAAAGAGACTAATTTATGAGATAAACAGAAAATTGTAACAGAGAGGCAAAGATAAAAGAATGTGCAAGTTTATTTTCAAGGCGTTGATTTGTATTACGTGGAGGTTTTATTTGAGTCTATATTTGTGCAGTCGGTAAATAAAACAAAACTATATTATCGTAGTTTCTCCAGGAAATATTTGACCTTCGTAGTAAGAAACGTTAGTGAAGCAGATTAGACGAAATGTTACATTTGTTTTGCATTCCGATAAGACTGTTTTCAAAACACTGGCAATCAGAGTGCTCCTTGGTTCTGCATTGAATTCAGTGTACACGATTATGAGGCTCACAGCACGTATTCTGTGTCCCTAAACCATACCAATTGCTTACTTCCCCGACTAGTCCTTCCTCTAATTTCTCAGGGATCATCATATTTCCCAAATTTACCAACATACTAGTGCAATAATATAAATTAAGAATTTTTTCTTTTATTTTCTTAATTCACATTACGGAGAACATTAAGATATAGGCTACCACCACTGAATTTTTTAGTGCAATGTTTTGAAAGAATGAATATGCATTTTCTGTACGGTTCTTTTCTTACAAAGTTCAGATTTGTTGACCAGTTGACCCCCAGCATTCTTCGATGCTTTACCAGCAATTAGAAATCAAAGGACATTTCTGTAATTGAGAGAAGAATTGTTTTTAGAGGCATAATATGTTTTGGGAACGCAAGAAGAATGTAACACTAGAGTGAACACAGTTTCTCAGGAAACACAGATATTGCATTGCAACTGTGAAAAAAAATTGCACGTAACATTTCAAAGCACATATTGCAATTTACGAAGAGTAAGTTATCAAATATGAAGATATGAAGATCCTGGAGAAATTTGGACATCGAATTTAAACTCAGCAGATCCGAAAACTTTTAATTAATGGGTTCTAGGCTACAGAACAATTTTGTTTTAATTGTGAGCCCAAGTTATTTTTTATAATTTCTAGAACGAAATAATAAAAAAAATTAATATCTCCCACAATCGGACCTCAAAAGCTTACGTAGTAACTAACAATACATTAACAATCATATTTAGCAAATATCGCACGATTAATTGGCGTAGATATAAGCGGGTTTACAATATATATTTACAGTGGAAGACCGTGTACATCACTGCGTTTGTAAAATTAAAACGACATTCATGCGTGGAGAATTATTTCGAAAGACAAGAAGTAATGAATACGAAAATTTATTATATTTTTAAATATTAGTCAGTAATTCTATACAAACATTTAAAAGACTAGGAAACATAATCGAATTGTTAGTTGGTGACTGTGAGTTTCAGTTTAATTGAATATTCAACCGAATGAATATTGGTTAAAACTTGCTTTTGAATTAAATCATTATCTATTTTTACTTCTCGTTTATTATGATTGTATCACCTCAGTGTAATAATAAAAGTTTTGTTTTGAAAAATAAAAAATAAACCAAACCATTTCATTTCTCGTAAAAACATTGTTGATAATTAACATGAAATAACATCACCTGTTATGATGTGCATTCAAAATAATTTGAAAGTTATTTGGCAACATCGTCATTGCTGATACGAGGAAAGAAGTTTCAGAAATATATTTCACCCTCCGTAAATAAATTTCTAAATCTTTTCTAAATAATTCTTTCTCTTAAAACTCAACATTTATAATAATAAAAATTATTAAATTCGAATTAAAAATCGAGTTTTTATTTCATGTTTTATTGAAACATAATCATAATTAGCAGTAATTATGATTTAAATCACTTCACACCACAATCAAATCACAATTATGATTTAAATTCACTTCTCCCCATAGCTCGTCATACGCAGTTTTTAACTGTTTTTTGACGTAAATAAATAAATAAATAAATGGATGGCATCTCCCAAAAATTTTATGTTATTGTAATGTTTTCAATTATTCTGAAAAAATTGTATCAAATTGAACAGGAAATAAATAATATTAAAAAAATAAAAAGGAAAAAGAAAAGAGGAAAGAAGTTCCCCTTTTGCAACTTTCATTTGTTTCCACAGACACTCATGTTTTTCCTTACAGTCACAAAAAAGAAAAGCAGAGCTCTGAAGATCACTTCCACAAAAAAACAAGGTTTGAAAAATGGATAGGACATTCATTTGTTATATTAAAAATGGTCAGTTGAAATTCAGACAATAATAGGACTAGATTGAAATTCAATCATCCGAGTAACTGAGCATCGAACGAATTGGAGGAATATGGTAGCAGTAACAACAAAGAAAATAGAAAGAACGAATCTGTAAATTGGTGAGAGTCTTAACTTCTGAGTATATCCATAAATGGATCACCAGTGGTCGATGGCGACCTAAGGAACTACTACTACTATTGTATTAAACCTTGTGTTTGAAACTTTTGGTTAAAAAACGTCTCTTATCTCTTTGCTGCTTTTAGCGAAACACTATCTATACGATCACATTAGAAATCTGCACAAGTTCATTGATTACATGAGATTCAAGCCCGTACTTCAACAGATATGCGATATCAGCTCTGTTTCGTTACACTTCATCTCATTAATGGTGCAGTCTGTAATTGGTGTCGTCGAGACAGCTTGAAAAAATGATTATCTGCCTTCTCATGGTGAGAGTAAATTATGAATTTTGAGGAAAGGTAGCCGCCTTTAATTGAATTATCATGATTTGTTTGCAAATTCTTATCTTCATTTTAATGGTTATGATACTTGATTGGAGTTGTCAGGACATTTATAACAAATCCTAATCTGTGAACGGTTTCCATTTCATTTCCAGCCTATTATTTTGTCGTTTGCTGAAAGTACGTGGTTACAATGCACTTTCGTTTCTTAACAAGTCTCGTTAGAAACGTCATACGTACCAGACAGTTTTTACTTTTTTTTTTTTTTTTTGAAAATAAATCAAGTCTTGTAGTTTCATAACCGGATGCTTAAAATGCCTTTAAATATACGAGCCTTGATATTGTGAACAATTCTTTCAGGATCAATTGTCTTACCAACATTGGAATGCATTCATAGTTTGAGAAAGGTTGCAACTTTTGAACTGCGTTATTTATACGAGTCTACTTAGTTTGCATACGAATCAGGAAACAGCAAAACACATTTCTGTCCGTATGCGAGAATTCTGTTGATCACAGAATTGTGACAGCTCAACAATTCACGTATTAGCGGTAAATACGCTTTCATTTACATTTCGCCGACTTTAGGTTTGGACTCGTAGACTTCATCTGTTTAATAATCGCCGCATTTTCCCATACAATTCGTTCGTCCAAATGTCAAAACATGCCTAAAAATTTTTTTCTTGAATCTCTATCTCTGGCATTGATGTATTACAATTTTTTTCTCTTACATTTCACACAATTTATTATATTAACACATCGTGATTTATTAATCAAGAATGATCTTTAATAATGTTTAATCCATTTGCTCTAATTTATTTTGTATTTTTTATCTAAGATACGTTTCCATTTAATGTCTCTCTCTTTCTTACGAGAATCTCAACCAAATGTTATCAATCTTTTTATTAGTGTTGTGAGTGATGTGTTACGACAGAGAAAACATTCAAGGAAAACGAGGTGAATGTCACATTCCAAGCAGAACTCTGTCCACTACCATAACGTCCTACGTAGTCATTCTTCAGCGAAGTAAATGCAACATACTACGTATTTAATATATTTCGAGATTTCGTCATTGATTAGAAGTGGTGATAAAGTGTCTGACATTCCGGGATCAAAGTGCTTCGTAAAACTTTTTTTTAAATAGTGCAGATTATTTACTTAACAATATCTGATCCACTGCAGCAAAGTAAACTGCAAAACGTTGTAAGATATATCAATAACTCTTCATATTCTTTTTTTAATTTTTGTGGACCGTTGTGTGTTTCTCAGTTCACTGAGCTGCTTTACAAACCACATTTTCACCAGATTATACAGAGTGTCTGGGGAGGAAACGTCGAAACTGCGAAAATAAACTCTCACGAAAATTCTAACCATATTTTGTCTAATAAACTACGTGGATATTCCGAATGGTTGAGCCATAATAAGTACTCAAAAGTTGGTTTGAAAAAATGATTCCTAGGCAAAAATTTGCATTATGGAAGCATAGAATCACTCCAGAAACATGTAAATTGTTTATTATTTACAATATAAATGAATATATTTGCTCAGACAGAAAAATTATGCGAGAAATAAAAAAGGAGTCGAATTGTGTAAATTGGGTGATTTTTTTATTTCTTGCTTAATTTTTCTTTCTGAACAAAGATGTTAATTTCTTTTGTAAGTAATAAACAATTTCCCTGTTTGTGAAGTGTTTCTATGCTTCTATAATGCAAATTTTGGCCTAGAAATCAATTTTTCAAACCAACTTTTGAGTGTTGATTGTGGCTCAACCATTCCGAATATCCACGTAGTTTATTAGACAAAATATGCTTAGAATTGCCTCAAGAGCTTGTTTTCGAAGTTTCGACGTTTCCTCTCCGGACACCCTGTGTAGGTACAACGGAATTTGCACACGATCACATTAGAAATCTGCACAACCATCATTATTACTGAAAGATATTTCTCAGTTCCTTGTCGCTAAAAATCCGCGTCCCACAGGGCGAGTGTTGTTGTTGGCAGAACTGTTTTAGCGCGGCTCCTGGCGACGGGCAACTGTTTGGTTCGTTTACATAACCACCGACGTCACCGCTGATGCAGGCAGTGACACTAATATAGAACGCGCGTTCTAGTGATATTTCAACCGAGTGTCGAGAACGCTGGCTTGTGGCTGCCGGACTCTCCAGTGAAAGGCTTAAAGGCTGTCAAATATTATGATATTGTCATTGCAAAGATGTAACGTTTTGTAAAAGGAATATCCAGATGTCACGGAGAGCAATACCATTGACTGATAGAAGGAATTCTAACGCCTAAACTCATGTGTCTGCATTTGTATTTTCTTTTATTTGTATGATAATACTAACCACCTCTTGGATGCTGGTCAAAGAATTCAAAAGTTATACCTTTGCAATAAAATTGTGTAGTACCAAACGGATTGAAATAAATTTCTTTCTTTCCATTTCAATACTAGTGTCTTACGAACAGTCCTCATTTTGTAAATTTTAATTGTGAAAACGGATTAACCTAGTTTTTTTGACGGTGAACTCATTACTTGTTTCAAAATAAAAATTTATTTTGAATATATTTATTAATATAATTTTAGGTTAATGTGGTTGTTGCAGGTAATGAAGGTATTTTTTTTATTTTAATTAAAAATATAAATATATTCAATGTTTTTTTCACATCTTCAGACCGAGAGTTTCAGACCCAAATATTTGTGGTTGCGTTGGGGTTAAAATAGGAACTAATGTCTTCTGTAAAATTCCATTAGTACATGTATTCTGTTTGCCTGAGGCTTCATTCTGAAGTATTTAATATATTGTCATTGATGATGGACAACCTCCTATATGACGGAATTGGCTATTTTTACATTTTGGTTATCAATGATTCAGAACTTGCTTGTTCTTTAGTTTGATAAGAAAATTTCCAATGAAAACTAGAAAGTGTGGTCTTAAAATAGAAAATAAAAAAAACTCGTGTATGACCTTTACATTTTATTGATAATAGAAATATATCGCATGTGGTAAGCTCCACATGGGAGGTTTTCGTAGAGTGCTTTCAGAAAAATATCACAAAAATAAATATTTAATACTATTGTATTGAAACTGTAGAACGTCTAAATTTTGCCCACTGTACTACATTATTAACATCAAAAAGTGTTTTTCATTTCTCCTGAAAAATTTTGTTTTTCTCACATAGGATCGTCATAGAACTATCATCAATGACGATATTAAATACGTAAAAAAACCTGTATGTAATATCGAACTACCAATAACAGGTTAATGGACAAATACTTGAACAGTCAGAATTATATTTTAATAGTCAATATTATAATTTAATATACGTAGGATTAATACTAATTAGTAAATGTAGGGTTAATACTAGAATGCAACTACAAATAGCCAGGTCATCAACAGTGCGTCACACCATATAGGCGTGATACTATGTCCGACAAAATGTATTGTATTGTTAAGTGTTTATTACAATATTTAAACAATGTAACTTAGATATGGCCCAGAGACTTAGGTATGTGTGTTTAAAAAGCTAAGAAAATCAATATAATTTTAGCATATATTTCAAGGTTTTTTGTCGTCCCCGGCAAACCTTAATATGGGGAGGAAATGTTCTGAAGCGATACCATCAAAAATGTAATAGAAGGTCCAAAAAAGACAACATTTTGCAGGTTACTACCTTACAGATATTGACTACCGAGTAATGTTGCAGAATGCTCCATCTAAGGAAGTTGAATGATGAATAGTCGAACACAGGAGAAATTTTAACTCTGAGTTTTTAATAAAATGACATACTTTAACGAAACGTGAGTGAACATATCATAAACCTCTTCACAAACGTTTCATTTGATACCACATTTATCGTATTGCTGGCGCATTGAAATCTGTGTTCTTTCTCTCCTGCTTTTATGTGTATGTGTGTTTGTACGAAGGATATGTATCTCAATCCGTCAGTTAGGAGCATGACCTACCCCAACATTTCTATCTGTTCGGCCTAAGAATGAGCAAGCCACGCTTGGTACTGTCGCAATCACGCGACATCTAGCGGCACGACCGAGACAGACGCGAAATGAGCATTCGAATGAAAAAAGTCCATCGTGAAGACGAGCGTTGAGAGGCTGCTATGGAAAAATTGCAGTTTAGTAAGCAAATCTACGTGTTGCAAATGCCGTCTTTTTGGTTGCTTAGTTTTGCGAGTGGTCGTATGCAATGATTCGCCGAAATCATAAATTTCCGTGTTTACGTAAAAGTTTGAATACACAAGATAACCGCTTAAAATCCGAGTGATGATGTTTTCGTAACGTACGAGACAATTCTGATACTTCGTACACAATTATGACATTGGACTAGGAGCTAAGAAAAATCAACAAATGTGATAAGTGACCTTCAGCGAGTCGCGGAGGGCTTAATTTATATTAATGTAGATAATGTTATAGGGCGTAATTTATATTAATATAGATAATTTAAATTACATAGATTTATTATTATTATTGTTATTATTATTATTATTATTAATTCTGCAAGTAAGTATAGTAACTTGGTGGCAAAATATCTTAACTTTACATGCATTAAGCTTAAATTGACTAACAGTAAATTACAAGAGAGTATTTAATTATAAAACGATTAATAATAAATAGTACATAGTTTCACCCCGCAAGCCAAATCACTTCACTTCCCCTTCCCTTCACTGCACTGACATGAGGAATGTTAAGCACAGCGTATAAAGTACAGCACGACAACAATCTAGACCATCTGCGCATGTGCAAATGCTCGTAAGTGACGCGATGGAGAAAGAAATTCAGACATAATGTCGTGCACAATGAATTGGCATTAATGCATAATCTCCGATAAGAAGAAAAGAAAAACAAAGATCTAGCCGCTTAAAATAACTAGCCTACGTAGGCCTAGCTAGAGCTCTTTGATTCAATGTCATAATAGAAGAAAAAGCAACATTTCACAGGTAATAAGAGAAAATCAATGAGGAATTCCAATGAATCATATGCAACCATATGGTTACAGCTGGAGATAAGAAGCGGTTTTTGCTTGTGTTGCATTGGAGAAAAGCAAACATAGCGGCAAGTTCCAAATGACTTGAACTTTGTGATGCGTCAGTAAACAGATACAGTGGGTGACATGTCATTCTTTGATATTGCACTCATACGATGCACAACCACAAATGGAACTGTTTCCCTTCATTTCAATTAATTTAACACAAACTGTGATAATTGATATATATATATAAACGCCATTTTCTTGAAAACGGCTCCAAATGTTTCAACGCAAATTGTCATTTAAGACAAGGTTTAACTCTTTTTTTTAATATTCTTAAAATACTATTTTTATTCTACTCATAGGAAACCGAAAAATTAATAAAATGTCAAAAAAATATAGTTTGGGCGACGATAGATGGCAGCTATCAAGAGTATTGGCAAGTCCGAATAGCAAGCTGAGACCAAACGAAACCGAAAACTAATACGGAAAAGTCTATGCCATTCTGTAACACCACTAGTTTAAAATTTATTTCTTTAAAGTCGCTTTATAACAGCTAGGTCATCAGCGACTTCTATCATTATACAACTGTATACCAACCTTTTTTTTTGTAAAATAATGAATAAATGATCGCTGTGGCAACATTTGTCAAGAAGAAATACTCACTTCAGGACTAGAGAAGCATTTTTTGCATCTATTACACGTGCACGCTGATTACTTCGTAGTGGCAAATCTTATGTGTACACTTAAATTAAATTGTAAGGTATTCCTTAATCGGTGAAGAAGTATTTCTGTTATGCAGTCCTCTGGGACTGAGTCATATAATTTGCTGCGCATGTGCTCTGGTTTGTCTAAGCGGTATTTGAAAGATCCGAGTGGATTTTTGTTGGTTGGTGGTGGTATCTTTGCTGATGTGACAACACCCGGAGACTCGATGTGGCGTTCGTCACTAGTCGGAGTATGACGTTTCGCGAGGAATTTGCGTAGCCAGCAGATTCTTTCCTCATCCACTCAGACCATTTGCTTTCTCTGTCTCTGTCTCTTTCCCATTCCTTTACAGTTTTTTTCATATCTTCCTTTTCTTCTCACTTTTTCTGGTTATCCTTTCCTTTCGCTTCTCTTTCTTCTTTTCGCATTCCCTCTTTCTTTCCTGCCTTTTTCTTTTCCACATTTCTCTCCTCTCCTCACTTTTTCTCTTCCAATTTTCTCCCTTTCCTTCTTCTTCTTCTTCTTGTTCTTTTTCTTCCATATTTCCTTTTACACTGCTTCTCTCTCTCTCCCTCTTTTCATCTCTGTCCTCTCCCTTTCCACTCTTACCATAACTTCCTTTTCTTTCTCTCCCATTATTTTTTTCTCTTGTTGTCTTGTGGTGACTTTTTGCCTTCGAAATTTCTCCTTTGTTTTTCCACTCTCCCTCTCTGCTTCTTTTGCTCTGTCTTTCTCTTCCCTTTCCTGCCTTTCATTTACTCTACATTCTCCTTTTTCTTAAATGTATTTTGTTTCCGCTGACTCTTGCCCCTTCCATCTTTCTCGGTATTCACCCATTCGTTCGCCTTTCTTTCCCTCGTCTCTATCTCTCACATACAAATTTAGACAAGTCACAACTGTTACTATCAGGAAAAACACTACATTTTAGTACTATGTTTGAAAGTGTGGCACTCAAGGGAGAACTTTATATAATGAGATAATATCTCATGAGGTATTGAGAATGATGCTAATTTATGTTTAGAGAAACTATTTTATACTAGCAAGATCCGACATCACAAAAATATTCACGAATCGCAATACGAGTATTATCGTTAAATGAGTCCTAACGAATCCTATGTTTTTAGAATATTGCTACTTTCCTGTTATACTCTTGAGCTATTGAGTGCTACATAATGATACTGTTAAACATTTTTTTTACATTTAAGATCACACAGTATAATTTAAATTCTATTACACTGGAACCCATTCCAGAATTCAATGCTTATTGAAATATAAAATTATCTTTGCAACCTTTCTTGTACTCCTGTCAAAATGTGTTCATACAGTGATTAATGTACGTATGCGTGTGTCTGGAAAGTGAGGAGATTTGCATGATTTATTTTTTAAGAAACGTTCATCATCCGAATGAAAGAAATTTGGAAAATCTTCCCACATGAAAGGAAGGTATTGGCGCTTGAAATGCTGAAAAGATTTCCATCGCTCCTTGCCAGAACTCTTGGCGCTTAATGTACAACTTTCTCTCGAATGAATGGAACTGAAGTACGTGTCTTCCAGAAGCGACAAGTCTTTCAACTCTTCGCAACAGCAACCGGTCGTTAATAAAGGTCTCGAGTCTTTGATGAATGCTTCTTTCGTAGCTTTCATAAAACGATGATTCACATAATCGTTAAGGTGAGATGAGCTAGCAAAGCCGCGGCTAAAGACCACTGCCTTGACACAGAACAAGTTTGCATTCAGGTTTGTTTGTTGTTTTTTCCTAAGAAACGACTAGGCATTGCTCGTGAAAATGGATTGCACTCAATTTGTATTGGATCATACTTTTTCCGTCTTCTCACTTTTTGTGTAATTTAAATGACACGGGAATGCACAAGGCATCTGTTTAGCAACAAACCAGAATGATATTCAATAAAGATAATTATTAGTTTAAAACAGAGCGAAGACCCAATTAACAATAAATAGTTCAAATAAATGAATAAAATACACGAACTTTGTACGAGACAATGGGATACGCATTCGTATATTAAAATGAGAAAACTAAGGAAAATGGTAACGGTATAATTATTGATGTAAATTACGTGTTGAGATTATGAAAAGTTATGGATGAATTGTGAAAGAGATCTACCATTATTACATACAACATTAAAAGAGATTTGAAAATTACGTATAAAATGTATGAATATGAAATGCAAAATAATGAAACATTGGCTAGTAATATTACTAATTATATAAGTTTGTTTAAATAACTGCACACGTTTCTTTTTGTACTGAGAATAAGGAATACTAAAATTTACTTTTAATAGAATATTATCTAATTTATTAAAAGTGGAACATATCTTAATAAGAGATGGATTTTATGTACTATTATGTTTAACAGCTTCTAATAAAGTAATCGGCGTATGTTTACTATTATGTTAAGTAATTACTTAAATTTTATATTCGAATATTTTATAATAGTTGTGTCAACATTTCACTGTTATCCAAGACTCCAGCTGGCATCTAATATAACACCTTTAATAAACTAACATAGGAAAATGGTGATTGTACTAAACGTAAGCCTCACTGCTGTGCTTCAAAAGTCGAATTCACTGTTTACTTGTGAAGTGATTTTTTTATTTAAAAAAAGCGTTTCTAAACGTTTTAAGGTAATATTAAAACGTTTTACAGCATATGGAAATGTTTTTATGAGATAAAGAATATTTAAATTATTTCCTTCGTGAATTTTCCCTTCTTGAAATATGTAAGCATTTTATATGGTGTTTTGTTATGTACAATTTCTGAAATAATCAACAAATTTCAAAACGTCACCACTCTTTTGTGAACAGTGACGAGACTTTTCAAACTTTGTCCTCTTATGTGGTATTACGTTTTTAGGTTCAGCTTGTTCAAATACTTGACTTTCATTGCTAACTTTTATGGGTACGTCAATAATGTTCTACGCAGAGCCTGTTATCTATTGCCATTGGCAATTTGTTGCACCTATTTCTGTTGAGTATTATACGTTTGCTTTCTAAAATGATTATTCACAGTACGTCCTCATTTTCTGCACAGTTCGAGATAAGGGTCAGTTCATTACCTTGAGATAACATAGTTAATGGATTCAAACAATGAATACCAACCATAACAGTGAAACGATGCTAAATCTGCAGTTGAAGTTGTGTCAATGCTTTCAAAATTTGTTAGGGGCTCTATCTGAGATACACAATAACTGAATTGAGAATTTTACAACGGTCTAATTATTTCTAAATATCATATTGTATTTTTAAACTTTCATATAAACAGGGAAATTTATGTTTTAGACAAGAAATATTACTATTGGCAAAACGATGTGTGCTTACATTCGCAAAACTAAGCAGTCAACACGAATGTACTACTAGTTCAGTACAACCAAATTAGATAGTCTTGATAGGGGAAAAGAGGCATATCGAAAGCGAGTGGAGAGGATGAGGAAAAGCAGAATGGGTAGAGCTGGAGAGGATAGAGAGGAATGGGTAGAGCGGGAAAGGATACATAGGAAGAGGTAGGAATAGGAATAGGAAGGGCGGAAGAGGATTGAGGGAAAGGGGTAGCACAAAAGAGGCATATCGAAAGCGAATGAAGAGGAAGAGGTAGAGGAGAATGAGCAGAATGGAAGAAGACACAGAGAAAGGAGGAGAGCGGAGCAGGTAGAGAGGGTAGTGTCGACCCCAAGGGGCAGAGCGGAATGAATATAATGGAAGAGGCTGAGAGGAGGGGTAGACCGGAAAGGGGAAGAGATGAATAAAAATAGATCGGAAGAGGCTGGGAGAAATGGATAGACCGGAAGAGGCAGAGCGAAATTAGTAGAACGGAAGATACTGAGAGGAATGGGGAAGCACGGAAGACGCTGAGAGGATGGGGTAGATCGGAAGAGACAGCGAAATTTGTAGAACGGAAGACTGTGAGAGGCAGGGGTAGAACGGGAGAGGTTTAGAGGAAGGGGTAGACCGGGAGAGGCTGAGAGGAAGGGGTACAATGGGGGAGACTGAGGAGAAAGGGTAGAACGGAAGAGGCAGAGCGGAATGAGTAGAACGGAAGATAGGAATGAGAGGAAGGGGTAGAACGGAAGAGGCTGAAAGCAAGAGGCGGAGCAGCGAAGGCGCGGCGAGGATAGTGAGGGGGCACCCTCGCCACTATGACCCACCCCCACGCTCCAAGAAAGAAAAACCGGAGTGTAGACGGACGCGAGGGCGGGGCGACGGAGCGGTGGCGGGGGCGGAACGCAAAGTCCTCGCAGCGTCAGCGGGAGCGAGATCGAGGAGAGACGAGGGTGGGCGCGGGAGAGCTCCGGGGGCGGAGGGGTGGGGGTAAAGGAGGAAGCGTTGGCGGGGGAGGCAAGGGCCAATATCCGGGAGCGCATTGGCGCCTCTCGTAAAGGAGCAGCGCGCCGCCGCGCCGGGGCTTCCCCGCTGGGAGAGGTGGCGTGCCTGCCGCTCTCCGCGACGCCCTCGGCGACTCCGGAGGAAAGGCTATCGGGCCAGGGAACGGCAGATTGCGCTGTTCTGCTACCACGCGTAGAGTCACTAGACAACGATACGTCCGTCTGTCAGTCTGTCAGTCTGTCCGTCTGTCCGTTTGTCGGTCTGTCCGTTTGTCGGTCTGTCGGTCTGTCGGTCTGTCGGTCTGTCCGTCTGTCCGTCTGTCCGTCTGTCCGTCTGTCGGTCTGTCGGTCTGTCGGTCTGTCCGTCTGTCCGCCTGTCCGCCTGTCCGCCTGTCCGCCTGTCCGCCTGTCCGCCTGTCCGCCTGTCCGCCTGTCCGCCAGTCCGCCTGTCCGCCTGTCCACCTGTCCACCTGTCCGCCTGTCCGTCTGTCCGTGTCTCCGTCTGTGGTCAACGCTAGCGCCTAAACCGTTCAGCCGATTTTTCCCCTGTGCCGAAGGAAACGCGTACCAACCGTGTCGCTGTCTCACCAGACAGCGGGGTCTCCTTCATTAGCGTGCGTGGGTCGTGATACGTCTAAGAGACAAGGGCCGCAGCCCAAAGCGTCCGCCCACAGCTGCACCCTCTATTAATAGCGCCTCCCCGCTGCATTCATCCAAGAACCGGTGGCTGCAGAGTTCTGGATCCGCCTCCTGCATATGAGTGGCTAACCCTCCGACGGGCGCGTAGCGGCACTCAGTGCCGCATTCTTACGTTGATTTTTTTTATTTCGTGTAAATCATTGATGTTCAACTATTGAGCTCGTAGTTATTCTTCATTCCTTGTATTTTCACACGGATGACACTCAAATCACGTTTTTAGATACTGCGGATCGACTGTTATTCGAACTCTGCAACGGTTGTGGCACTCCGTACCACACGCGCTGTTTCATGCAAGTATAATATTTGCGTATTTTATCCACTAGAATTCTTATTGTTGTTTTGTTATTGGGCTTCCTGACAGATGTTGGAGTACTGACAACTAATTCAAATTTAAATGCGTTGTTTCCGAAGAAACGTTAGAAGGCACGTTTGCACTGTATTCATTCCCTGTCATGTAACACGTACTAAGACACGGAGGGAGCGAGTGATGGATCAGACTGTTATTAACATTGTTATTTCGTTTGGTATTTAGTTATTATGAAATAAAATGAATAAAAACATAAATAAATAATATTTCCTTCACATTCCCTAACAAAAGTAATAACTATAGCCGTGAAAATCGAAGATGATAAACGCGGTACGGAGTGCCGCACGTGCCTGCTGGTGGGAAATGATGGGACGCGCCCGCCGGAGGGTTAATGAGAAAATATGAGACTTTTTCGTGTAAATTGGGGCAACATTGAGGCAATTAAAGAAACTAGCTTTCCTGTACAAGAACTCTTGCGTGCTGAACCCCACCCTTTTCCTTATTTTTCTATTTCCATATTAAGTCTGTAACATACATATGTTTCTTAAAGACCCTCTTATCCTCCGTCACTTGTTCTATACGCCACCTTGTAATTGATAACAATATAATTAACAATATAAAATACCCTGGTAAATGCAAACTATTTTATTTAACTTTATTATAGAGCAAAGAGGTACACCAGTGTAATTCAGTCGAATAGAATATCAAATAATTAGTAATTTCACATATAGTTGCAGATTTTACAGGCTCTTCACAGATCGGTGAAGAATCGAGAAGCGACGAACCAGCAAAAATGTAATAGAATGGTCACGAAGATCTCATTCTGCGCTCCCTCAACGCTTCGTTTAGGAGTAATTTAACGCCATTGATTAAAAAATCCTAACGTGTGATGCGAGTTGCATTTCACCTTACCTGAATATTTAGATGCGTTTTTTAAACTTATCCTTCATATTTTTACGGTCAAAGTGCAATTCGTCACGTCTCCATGAAATTCTCTTTCTTTAGAGATCTCATTTATAAAGATTGGTTGCGTGTGAGAGCTGCAAAAGGAAGGTATACTGCTGAAATAATATAGGAGTAGAGCAACATCTAAAAAATTAATTCGTTTTTCATTAACATTAAAAAACAAAAAAAAAATAATTTTTCCAAAAATGTAAGATTTACTCCGTTCAGGGGCTTTGTAGGTACACGGTTAGCGTATGTATTTCGCTGCCTCTTAATCGTCCCTGACCTATATGTTCTTGCGTTCGATTCCCGACAGTTGAGGTTTGGGACACTAGCTACAAAACGTGGTCCATTTCAGCTGTTCCTAGTGACTGACTGCTCTCGTTGGTAGTTTTCCGCGGTTTCTACCAGTAACAGGCGAATGCCGGAGTAGTACCCTAGCAAACGGGCCACGTCGCGGTTTTCCCTTCTCTCCTTCCTCGTATCCTCGCCCCTTCCTTAGACACACATACACATTCACATGTACTACACTACCACACATGCTGCGAGACCAGTCGGGAGCTTACAGCTTGTCCAAGCTGAGGCGGTGCCTCAATGCTGTGGGAGATACCTGGTTGGGAAAACACGGTAGTTGAGAGTAGGTCGGCGCCGGATCTTATCCTCTATCAAAGGAAGATCAACGCCACCTCCCGTCATAGAACATACACTACACTTTTAACTGAACTAATGACCATTAGCATTTGACGCGGTCGGGAAATCGAAATAAACGATCATTCTTGTATTTTATATTGTCTTTCCAATAAGTTCTTCCTATCGTTATTCTTAAATCAAATTAATCCCAATTTACATAATGTCAATTATATTCGTGGACAATTTGTCGTTCGTCTGAACAGCGAACCGCATAAAGATTTTTTCCTCAGTGAATAAACGCGTTTCCGTTTAATCATATTCAATGGTCACATCAAAGTTCCACATTATTTATTTACCAATTTTGTCTACTGATGAGATGATTTTGTGGATGTTTCACGTATTTGGGTTTATGAAGTAATATAGTCATTCTTTTCTTTAAATCGGTGCTTCTATTCGACGTATACTATTCGTGTTTCTTTAACGAATGAGTCTCATCGTAAATGTTTCTTTCTTTTTCACACGTTATTGAAAAAAAATTTGCTTAGGAAGGTCGTTTTATCGAACTTTCCTTTCTTATCGGTAGGAAGAAGAAATAGCGTGTAAAGTGACTGCTTTTCCTCGTTGTCAGTACGTGGTCAGAAGAGTAGCTATGTGCTTGACCTCAACCTCACCACTTTGGAGCACTTAAAAGACGAAGCACTGATATCTGAATAGGCCAAAAGAGGAGTCTCCTGAGAGGCTTTTGCCGTAACCGCGGTGTGGCCACTCAGTCAGTGGGAAAGGTATCGCTCCAGTGAGCGAGGGAGGAACTATTGATTCCCGACTAACGGAAGCTCCAACTACTGAAGTCACTCGTCCCGTATGTATTACTCGTTCGCTTTACATTTGCAGACGGCAGAATTAGGAACTAATGTTGTTTTTAAAAGTGAAGGCCCGAACACACCACCGATAATACACGAACGGCCCCGATGTCAATCAGCATCTGACCAATCAGCTGTCTCCGAAGGCAGCACGAGCGCTACGGACACAGCTGACGAATTATGCCTTCCTGACAGTGAGCTGGAGTCGCGTTCTTAAATGATTAAGATAATATACAATAAAATAGATCACACCACACGCTATTCACAACATTCACCTACAATATTTCTATTCCTTCTTTGCAGTTATCTACTGCTTAATGGTTATGTTCTTGCCCCGCCGGGGTTCTGTGTGCTGCTCACCGCCGTCTATATCATATTAAACGGGCAGTATCTACTGCAGACGCGCTTTTCTCATTCAGTCGGCGGTGACCTCATGTAAACAGATCGCAGCGCTCCGTCTGCAAATGTAAAGTGAACAAGTAATGTAGTGCACGTTGTATCCCAGGAGGTGACGAAGTTCCTCTCCGGTTGTTTGGTGAGATCCCGGGTCGGCGAGAGGAGGATAGGACAAGGAAGAGGAAGGAAAGATCGCCCGCGATCCGTGGCCCGTTTGTTAGGGTACTGTTTCGACATTCGCCTGGTGTTGATAGGAGAAACAACGGAAAAATACCGATCAGAGCAACCGACCTCTAGAATTCTTCTCCAGACGGAAAGTGAATTCGACTTAGCTATCTAGCTAGCACCAAAACCCTGTCCTCGTCAGGACATGGGTTTCACCATAATGTCGTTGGAGTTTCATGTAAAATATCCCCCAAAATTAAAGTATCCCAATGATCTAGCCGGCGTCGCTAGACGAAATTCCTTAATTACGCTCTGTGAAGTCACGCAAGTGAAGCAATTCGAGATTTCACGGGTTCCACGTTGGGTGCCCGTCTGGGAATTTTCGGAATCTAACGTCGCTGAGACTTTGAGCGAAGGGATAAACGGCGCTGACTAACTTCGACGTGACGAGGTTTTGAAAAAGATAGTCTCCTAAAATATTTCAGTAGTATACCTTCACTTTTCGGATGTCACCCGCAACCAATCCTTATTAATGAGATCGCTAAAGAAAGAGAATTTCACGGAGACGTGACGAATTGCACTTTGACTTTAAAAATACGAAGGAATTGATTAAAAAACATATCTAAATATTCATGGAAAATGCAACTCGCAACGCATGTCAAGAGTTTTTAATCTATGTCGTTAAATTCCTCTTAAACGAAGCGTTGAAGGAGCGCAGAATGAGAACTTATTGATCATTCTATTACATTTTTGCTGACTCGACGCTTCTCGATTCTACCGCATCAATGCAGAGCCTGTAGAATCTGCAACGTTATGTGAAATTACTAATTACTTGATATTCTATGCGATTGAATTACACACGTCGCAACACTCACCGGGATTGTTTTAAAATCTGAATCGTTAAATAACTCCTGAACGAAACGTTCTAAGGCCTTAAAAATTGAAATTTTGCGGCAAACGTTCTTCACACCGTAATCTACAGGATGAAATCTTCCGGAACCTACAGGACCGAAATCTACAGGATGAACCTCAACTTCCTCCCCCTTCTTTAGCGTTACGTATTTTATGGACGACCCCTTATTGTGTTTTTACTTGTTGGGTCTTCCTCGACGCAACCGTTCTCTAAGCCCTCGTTGGGCGTGTATCATGGGAGTAACTCTCCATTGAGTTTTACTAGCGAACCCGCGCGGGAACTCTCGCATGCTGTACCTCACCCTTTCCCTGATTTCTCCATTTCCATATTAAGCCTGTAATATATATTTTTCTTCAAAATCCTCTTATCCCCCGTCACTTGTTCTATAGTTCCCAATCCTCCAACAGGACACGTGCTTTGTGACGGTGTGAGAGCCCAACCTCGCCCGTTGGCACTCGTAAATAGCAGAGGAATATTTATATTTACTCTGTTCCCGTGCTGGAAGCAGCGCCGCGGCGCGTCGCCTGCAGTGAATCAAAGAGCGGGCGGTGCGCGGCAGCTATTCCCAGCCGGGGGCGGCGGGAGCGTCACCCCCCCCCTGGATCACCTGCCGACGCCGCGTCGACCCCGCCCCCTGCTGCGAAGCCAGAGGCGGGGGCCGTGGAGGGGGAGACGACTCGATTCAATGATTGATTCGTGTTTCCGGGCGCGTCAACTACTTAGGTCATTAGTCCCGTAAGTGTAGTGCGCGTCGAGGTGCGGGTGAACTTTCCTCGCTGGATGGTGAGATCCGGCGCCGACCTACCGTCGACTAGCGGGGTTTTCCCCCGACCAGGTAACTCCCACCAGCGGGGCACCGCCCCAGCCGGGACAAGCTGTAAGCTCCCGACCGGTTTCCCGGCATGTGTGGTAGTGTAGTGCATGTTAGAGTAAGTGTGTGTGTGTAAGGGGTGAGGATAGGGCACGGAATGGGGAAGGAAAGATCGCGCGCGGTCCGTGGCCCGTTTCTTAGGGTACTGCTGCGGCATTCCCTTGGTGTTGATCGGAGACTCGAGATCTCCTCCCCCTCGAGAACTCTAGCCCCGGTCTATCGGCTGAGCTGGCTCAGGGCATCAATTGGTCACTACAGTGCCTCTGACTGGGGGAGGTGCTAGGGTTCCATTCCTCAAGGCGGCAGGATTTTCCACACGACATACATAGCTAAACTTAATTTAATCGCTAACTGAGCAGAATTCTAGCGGTTGGCCACTCTGATCGGTAGGGGTGGTCTAGCGTGTCCATGGTCTCGCTGATCAACACCAGGCGAATGCCGGAGCAGCACCCTAACAAACGGGCCACGGACCGCGCGCGATTTTTCCTTCCTCTTCCTTGTCTTATCCTCTCCTCTTACACACACACTAACATGCACTACACTACCACACATGCCAGGAGACCGGTCGGGAGCTTACAGCTTGTCCCGGCTGGGCTGTACCCTGCTGGTGGGAGATACCTGGTACGGGAAATCTCCGTTAACCTAAGAGTAGGTCGGTGCCGGATCTCGCCAGCCAGCAGGGGCATGTCTTCGCCAGACCCCTGAAAAACATGCACTACACGAGACTATTGACCTTATCAGTTGAAGCGCCTAATCAATTTAGCAAACAGGCAAGCAAGCTAGGCCCATAAAAATCGGTCTTGTTTGCCACGTTGAGAGAAAATGACGTTGTCGAATGTATACTTTTAATGGACACAATATGTTCGTATTTCACAAAATTAATATTATTATTATTAAATGAAAACGAAAAACAATGAACGTAACGCGTAAACGAAAAGGAATATTGGCACTCATGGTAAATAAGAAAACGCGCTATTGTCGTTATTTCTTGAACCTACCACTAGTTCAGTTACATCCTCCTTTATCCACTCGTTTCGTTAATTACTATTTCTATTTCCATCGTATAATTCTCTTACTAGATGCTGAGATTTGTTTTTTCAAAACCTTTCAACGGTGGTACTTTGTGGAACCATAGAAATCAACCTTATCTCCTACTCGCGCATCTGTAGATACATCCTTGGGGACATCTGGGGGCCTCAGGAATGTGGAGACTTTTTCTACACTAAACACGTGCTGCCTAAACACGCGGAAAAAGTCATGTTATTTGGAGGGAAAAACACACAAAAGAAAAGCGGGTACACTTTCTGTGTCAAAAGAAAGATTTGGTATGATGCAGCGAGTCAAACAAATATTTACGTGTGTGATCAATCTCTTGGTACTCTGTTAGATATTATCATTAATTTTCTCAAAGATTGGCATAACTCAACATCTGACAGTAATTAGGCTTAAATGAGTCAAATAAAATTTGTATACATTTTCCTACTAAATGACCTAATCATAATTTGAAAATGTATCAACGGAAAATCGTTCTGACGATGTTGCACCACTCTGTTACACATATAGGAAAGAAATCCAGAATCTGTGAAACAAGCTTGTTTGAGTTGTGTCACTTATAGACAAATATCCAATCTAGTTCCATGTGTTTCATCTAATTGAATATATCGTTCATAATTTGATTAGAGAGGCAAATTTTATAGGGGTCATAGAAATGGTCAGAAAAGTACAATTATCTATACCCAGAACAGTTATGATTTATTAAACACATCGAAACAATTTTTTCATCACGCTCTGAAAAATTAAATTCCGGCTAGGCAGAAAAGTCTTTTGGTAAAAATAAATAATGGTTTTCAAACGCAGGAAAAGTTTAGAAATAGTGATTTAAAATAATGTTGAAAGAAACGTTTAATGGCTTTATCGTTAATCGGACGTGAGCATTTTCAACAATTGTATTCATCTTCAGACGTCTAGAACCACAGACGTGGCCAGTCTTTTCGAATTCCTACCCAATTACGAAAAATGCGTATCAGCTTGCTTTCCATTGGACCAAACGTGTTAAACTGGTATTGATGAGACATTCTTAAAATAAACGCATGCACCACGAAAGGTTGTTTAGAACTACTTATTTTATGTAATTATGCAAAATTAGTATCTCCTTTGATCTGAGTGTCTAGATTTTTAACCATCGGTTCCTGAAGTTCTTAAGACCGGTTTTGCAACTTTCCAGGGATCAATTTGCATACTTCCTCCTATAATGCGATTTGTAGCTGAAAGCACGAGGTTGCCACCATTCATTATCGCTCTAGTATTACAAAATGACCTACAGCTCTAAATACGCCAACGATTTATTTTGTTTCTTTTTTGTGAGAACTGTCCTCTCCAGATTGCTTGCCGACTAAAAGCTTTTACGTGCTTGTTAGGGCATACGTTTAAGCAAGTAATAAATGGATATTCCTAGACTCTTAATCATAGTCTAGGAATAGATATTCTTAAGTGTAAAAAGGAGAATTAGAAAACTACACGTAGGTTAAGTACTGTGTGATGTTTTCGTTCAAGCAATTCTTTCTCCTTCTTCACATAAATATCAATCAGCAGTTGCCATTGTGATGGAATGTTGACTGTTCGTTTTTTTCTCGCTTCCTGAATTCAGCCAATTCAAGTCAATTCTGCCCAATTTGTAATAAGAAATTAAACATTTAAATTTTTATTGTTAAAGATATATTCTTCAAGAAAGTTAAAATCTGCTCCAAATATGATCTCACAAGAAATGAAGATATCCGGAAAGATCTGGGCATTTCTTTCATGTGACAAAATTGTTTGATCCGATAACATTTCTTATTTACGAATATCATCATCACATCACATTGCCAGGTTGTTGTTATACATTTGTCAGATTGTTGTCTATCTCATGGCCAAATAACAATAAAAAAGAGATGTAGAAAATTGTTCAAGTCTTGGAAATTTTTTCGGCAATACATTTATTATTATTTATTTATTTTAATTAATTTTTTTGGAAGTCGGATTTATGGGTAACTCGAACAATCGATACTCGAATTATACACTCTATACTGTATTCTATTATTGAGTGCTAAAATGTGAAAATGTGAAGCTTCTGGAAAGAGAAAGAAGGAGAAGCAGGGAGGGAGAGATTTATCGGAGGCCCCCGCCTGGCCTCGTGCTTCCCGTGAAGAACTCCGCGGCGATCGTAAACCGGCGGCGGTCTCGCCGCCAGGGGCGCCAGCATCGCCCGCTGCGCGTCGCCCGTCGTAAACAGCTGCTCGCGCGGGGGCGTGACGGAGCGAGGGCCGCCCACGCACGCACGCGCATGCACGGCACGCGTGATTACGCGCGACCCGGACGGCTCCGGCCAGGCCCGGCGCCTTTGGAATTGCGTCTGCACTCCCCGCCACGAACGAGCTCCTCGCAAAAAGAGGAGCTGCCGGCGGCTGTACTTGGGTTTTTTACTCTCGCGTGTACGTAGTATAGGGAGTATTTACGAACGTAGTATAGGGACAGTTATGTAATGCTGCGCGAAAAAACGGCGATTTTTTGGCGGAAAATAAACATTGCCGGGCCGTGATAACGAAAAAGTGGATAAATCCAGTTCCTAAATTTAAAAAAAAATCCCCTAACACGTGGTGCAGCCAGAATCCCTGTTTTGTGGGTCCTTGATACCGAAAGAACAATTGAAAGCAAAACGTCCGTCCGTCCGTACGACCGTACGGCCGTCCTTCCGACTGTCGGACCGTCCGTCAGTCTGTCTGATCTGTCAGACATCACTAGCGCCTAAACCATAAGTACGATTTCATCCAAAATGAATATTCCCCGGTCGATCTGGTTATTTCTTGGCGCGCGGTGGCTTGTCTTCACGATGGGAATATCTCACGGTAATTCGCGTCTTTCTCGGCGGATAAAACGGCGGATTTTCGGCAGAAAAACTCTTATTACGGTAACGAAGAAGTCGATACAACCAGCTGCTAATTTAAGGGGAAAAATCTCGTAACACGTGGTGCAGGCAGAATTCCTGTTTTGTGGTCCTTGATACCGAAAAACCAATTGAAAGCAAAACTTCTGTCCGTCTGTCTGTGAACAACGCTAGCGACTAAACCTCTGAGCTGATTTTCTCCAAAATTGATACTCTCCTATAGATCTGGCTGATCTCGTGGCCCCTTGAATTTCAAAACGATATTTTAATTTTTGGGAGTTCTTTACATGAAACCCATGTGACATTTTCAAAATTTAAAAAAAGGGCTCCAATTTTGTTTTATTTTTGTTTGGCCATGAGGTACGTAGAAAAACAACCTGTGGCAACTCCATTCGGCAATGTGTTGTTATAATGTTGCCGCTCTTAAGAAACAATGTACTTAAACAAAAAAAACAATTGACAATTTCTTTAAGATGTAATTAACTTATCTTCAGCAATTAATAATGTTATGCAAGTACATTTTTATTGAAATATACAGACTTTGAATTTTAAATGTGTTTATTTTTCTGTTTTAATAAACTAATCATTTTCGATAACTCGAGTTTTCATTAATTCGAGCTGGGCCGTGTCTCGTCCACCTCCAATTACCGTCCCGTCTACTGTACCTGTTTAAATTTTTACCAGAACGATTCCATACAATTTATAGAGAAAATAAAATCTATTTAAAAAATGAAAATATGGAAAATTTAATTTTGTTACAAATCTAATAATTCCGTAGTTTTGAAATGTTGTAAAACTATATGAATCGCTTGCTGCAAAAATCGTTCATGCCCTCTCTCCACGATTTTTCAGGAGAACGAAAAAAACTGAATTACTTTACATCCGATTCTGCTGAAAACGAAAACTTTTGGCACATATTACACTCAAAAGCGTCGGAGTTCTTGAGGTATGTTTATAATTGGCGAGGCGGCCCTATGTATTGTATATCGTGTGATCAGGTCTACAAATCTGTGGAAAAAATGGGTTTCAGGTGTTTCTGCCCCAAGCGATTCATATGTCGAATCCTGATATGATATCGAGTTTTTATTCTTGTTGAAAAAATCATTTTTTATCGTATGTATTAAAATCGCATTATAAATCGCCGAAAACTCTAACTAAAGCGTATAAAATATTATAATAGAAACACGAGATTACTAAATTTCAAGTTTAAATTATTGTTAAGCCACCCATGTACGTATTATTTAATTTAATTTTAACTTACTACTTCTGTTTTGAAATCGAAAGGTAAAATCATTAATAATCGTGACATTTACCTCACTTTAGATGCAAACTTGTAGATACGTTCATTATCAATGAAATCAAAGGATTTGAGAAGAATTTCGTCCGTTTTTGTTAGAATAGAACTATACTTGAGTTTGAGCCATTTAGATACCAGTTGGCAATTAAAGTACCCTAAAGTACCCAATGCTTCGTAGACCGACAGGTTGTTACTTCCACTCTCTCAGTCTGAATCAGTGCAAAACTTCTGATTGACAGTAACTATTCACTGATGGTGTCAGTTATAACCTGCCACTGACAATCAGTGAATTGAATTGAACTAAACAAATCAGTGAAAATCTGGCGCACTTTTTGAATCAGTGAAACTTCTCTGTTTGAATCAGTGAAATCTGTGACAACTAGTTGAACGTGACGACTGAACGATCAGTGAACGATGGTGGCGCGGCACTTTTACCACCGACGACCAGTGAAATACTGGCGTCATTATGAAAAGGTTCGCATATTCGCTCATTGTCAGCAAAACTACACATTTCGACTGGAAGACATCAGTGACTTCGACTCTCACTGATTGAACCAGCGATAATTTCACTGATTCAGATTCAGAGAGCAAGTCGCCACGATTCCTCATCTTCTTCACCAGCGAAATAAAGGTTTCGATGCCATCGAAGTCGCAACAGGGCTCTAGCTGCCACGTAACAAGAAGATGAGTCCTGAGGATTCTTGCTCCAATCGCTCGTTTACACGGTGCGTCACTTGCAGGTTCTGCTGAAGCAGAACTTTAAGCAGCGACACTTGCACCGCAGTTACCATCAGCTCATCACAAACAGCACTGTAGTCCACACGAGTTTAACGCTCATCTCGTTTCTACTTCTTCATCACCCTCCCACTCTACCCTCTTTTCTTTCACTCCCTTCCCTCTCCACTCTTTCCTTCTCGTCTGTTGCCCATTTTGCTCTTCCCTTATCCCTAATCTACCACATCCCTTCCCTCCCCTTTTCATTTCTCTCCCACATCCCTTCCACATTACTCCTATTTCTTTTCTCTTCTCGTTCGACCTCCCATTTCTTCTTTCTATCCTCCCCTCTTCCTTCCCTATTGTCTTCATTCCTTCCCTTCCCAGTTCTCTACCCGTTTCACAACCACCAATTCCCTCCCCCCCGCCCCTCATCATGTCTTTTTTCCCCTCCCAATGCTTCCATTGTTCCTTCACACCCCCTATTCCCATTTGCACCACTCCCTCCACCCCCTTCCACGCTATTACTGTAGTGCGATTTTTCTAACTCTGCCCCTCAAGCCCCTATGGCCACGATGGAATATCACACGGCATATCGCGTCTTTCTCGGTCGTGCCGGTGGGAGTGGCGTGATGGCAAGCACTGCTTGATGCGGCTGAGAAAGACGCGAAATACCTTGACACATTCCCTCGTGAAGACGGACCTTCAGAGGCAGAGTTAGAAAAATCAAAGATTGGTAATGGCGTGGAAGGGGGTGGAGGGAGTGGTGCAAAATGGGGATAGGGGGTGTGAAGGAATAATGAAAGCATTGGGAGGGGAGAAGAGATGTGAAGAGGGAGGGAAGGAAATTGTTGTTGTGAGAGGGGTAGGAAAATGTGAAGGAGAGGAATGCGGAGAGGGAAGGAGAGGGGAGGGAAAGAAGAGGAAAGGGATCTTCCATTTTTCATTCTTCATTATTATTCTTCATTATTCAAAGCAATAAGGGGTGATCGTCCGTGGTGTGAAGTTCGGGCAAGACTATCAAAACCAACATACGTCGCGCGGAAAGATCATGGCTTAAAAATTCGACAAAGAAAACAGAGAACAGATGTAGGTAAATTCTTATTTATTAATAGAACCATACGAAATTGGAACGAATTACCTGCAGCAGTGCTGGAGTCTTTCCCTCAGAATGTCAACAATTTTAAAATTAGATTAAATAAATTGTATTTTTTTAGAATATATTAACATTAAAATTAATTTTTTTGTATTATTCTTGTTATTTTATATTAAGGTTAGCTTAGAATAGGGTTAATACATTAATTTTATAAAATTGCATTCTGTAATGTTGTTTGATGTTCATTTTGTGTATTTGTTGTATTTATGTAGTTGTTTGATGTTCGTTTTACGTAGATAAATTGATCAGAAAACGCTACCACCGGAATTATTTCATGTATCCTAAGTAGCGAAATAAATATTCTATTCTATTCCTTCCCTCCCCCCACCTCATTTCAAGTTCTCTCCCACTCCGCCTCGTCAATTTCCTTCTGTCTCCTCCCTCAAATCCTTTTCTCATTGCTGCTCTGCCCATCTTCGTTCCTCTCTCCGCCCCTCCTGTGAGTCGCGTGCCCGGCCGGAAGTCTTGGGGCGCTGACGAAAGCGGACGCGGCGCGACTCGGCACGATGCGCTTTTTTCCACCTCCCCCCTCCCTTCCCCTCCCCCCCACCACTCCCCCTCGCCTCTCAGGCTCGGCACACGCCGCTGCGCGACGCTCGTAAAGCTTTTGGCGCCGCCACCGCTGCGCCGCCCCCCACCTCGACAGTGATGGTGCAAAGCGGCGGCGATGGTGTAGCGGTTAGCGTATCGGACTGTTATACCGAAGTTGGTGGGTTCAAACCCGATCGAAGCCGTGGAGTTTTAACGGGCGGAAAAAATTCTTCGTACGCCTTCCTTCGGAGGGGAAGTAAAGCCGGCTGGCCCATGTAGTAGATTTACTTGCATGTAAAAGATCATCTAGCCTAAATGAAGCCTCTGAGCTAAATTCAAAATCGCCTGTTTCGTCGCGCAAAGAATACCTTCTTTCTCCGCTAGTTGGTGAAAGGAGCGTAGCGAAATTTGCGTGGTCAGACGGAAGAGTAGGCCTCATGGCCTGAGTCTCGCCACGTAAAATAAGGCACCATTTCAATTTAATTCACCTCGCTGCGCTGCAAAATCGCCTGTTTCGTCGCCCGAGATAATACCTTCTTTCTCCGCTAGATGGTGATGGTTTCTTCCTCGCTGCGCAACCCCGCGCAGCAGCAGTCACATTACATATAATAGGAAGTTTGTGCACCCTCGAACGTTAAAGCAATCGAAAGCGTTATCGATATTCTGCGCAAGCACAATTCAAGTTTCGCATCATAAGGGAGTTTTTGCACCCACGAACGGTAAGCACTCTCGATCTTCTGCTCATGCGAAGTGCAAGTCTTGTATCACTTTAGTGCGCTAAAGATGCGCATGCGCATGCGCAGAAGGTCGATAGTGCTTAACGTTCGAGGGTGCAAGAACTCTCTACTTTTGTGCATCTGCACATGCGCAGAAGATCGAGATCGCAGTCGATTGCTGCCCGCTAAGGTGTGCACAAACTCCCTAATATGGAGTTTTTCCTCCTCGAACGGTAAGCACTATCGATCTTCTGCTCATGCGCAGCTCAAGTTTCGCATCACTTTAGTGCATCTGCGAATGCGCAGAAGATTGGTAGTGCTTAACGTTCGAAGGTGCTAAGAACTCCCTAATGATGGCAAATTTTTTGCAAAACATCGGTACATCGATATTTCGATACATCACCAAAAGGTTTTCGATGTCGATGAAATCATCCAAAAAAATATCGATGCGATGTTTTAAATATGATGAAACATTTCGAAGGGAAATGTCCTTCTTCTAATGTGAAATATAACACGACAATATGAGTTTTATGTACATTGTGCCTTAAATGACTGTCGTCTTAATTTTCTAACAAATGTCCCATGTAGTCAAGATTCAAATTGTGGATTAACGCCATTACCTTGTACAATATAGCCAAACAAAGGTAATGACTCTGGAGAAAAGTTGCAAATAGCAAACGGTTACGTGCCGCCTAAGTATCGATAACGGTGACAGTTGTCAATGGCTGTTGATTGCGAGCAACCCACAAATAAAACGCCTGTTGGCAAGTAGGCAAGTCATCACAATTTTTGGAAATCTCGTTTGAAAAATTATTGAATCTTTCTTATAGTATCAAATTTTATATATATCATGAGAATTTTGTTTTTGAGACATTCTTTTATTGCTGAACAGAAAAAAGTGACATTTGATTAAAATCTTCTCCCGTAATGCTTGCATATCGAATGTAACGAAACAGGCGCACCGTTTCTCACTGATTCAATCAGTGAGAGCGGAAGTCACTGATATCTTCAGTCGAAATGTGTAGTTTCGCTGACAATCAGCGAATATGCGAACCTTTTCATAATGACGCCAGTATTTCACTGGTCGTCAGTGGTAAAAGTGCCGCGCCACCATCGCTCACTGATCGTTCAGTCGTTACTGTTCAACTAGTTGTCATAGATTTTACTGATTCAAACAGAGAAGTTCCACTGATTCAAAAAGTGCGCCAGATTTTCACTGATTTGATTCAGTTCAATTCACTGATTGTCAGTGGCAGGGTTATAACTGACACCATCAGTGAATATTCACTGTCAGTCAATAGTTTTTCACTCACTGCTTCAGACTGAGAGAGTGGCCGTCTAAATTCAGTGCCTGCCCCACTGTGTCGGCTGGGCGGCATCACCTCTGCACCTGCTGCTGCGTCGCGCTGACGCACGACAATAACGCGCTGTCGCCGAGATAACGCAGCGCACGGGCCGTGAAAGGTCCTTGCAAGGCGTTTCGGCACTCTCCCTCGCCGCGGACGGGCACGAAGGATATCGTGCCATTAAAACGGGCGTAAAAGCTAGCGGTGTGTGAAAGGGAAGAAAAATACGGTTTGGTTTTATGTACTTGTTACGTTCGCGCAAACGCTTATCACTAGAGACCGGAAAAATATGTAGTAGCAAACGTCAAAATATGTACGTAAATATGTAATAAAATTAGTGAGAATATGTAATAAATATGTAAAATCAGATACAATGTGTAATATTAAAATATACTAATTATAAAACAATTTACGTAATTCGACATTTAATTCATCAAAAATTTCCTAAACAATTTAAAAGAATCCTTTTTGAGAGCATAAATTGATGCATATTTTCCACCACACACACGTTTCCCGTCAGTAATAAATGATCAATTGCTATTCAGGACGGTAGTTTAGCAGTAACAGAAGGCCTCGTTCAAAATTGGCGATATATACGACCAGCAAACAATCACATCAGCGTGCAGCATTCTCATCGAAGTGTTATACGTGCCAAAGTTTCTCGGAAATTAAGATTAAAGATCACGAAAACCGGCGTCAGTGATACTTTTGACACCTAAAGGTGAAAATGATTTCTATTGAAGTCATTGATGCTCACTTTCCGCTAGTAGAGATTACTGAAGCAAGCGCGCCGGATTGTAATGTAGGAAAAAATTCTATTTTTTTTAAAATGCTTCTTTTCATAAAAAAATATGTGTAACACAGAAGAAAATTGATGAAATAATTTTTTTTGGAAAAAAGACCAGAATATGTAAAATATGTAATGTAGGACTTAATATGTATAAATATGTAATGAAAAAATTGGATATTTTGTTAGGACGGTGACGTTTCGCAAAGATACGAGTTTTGAGAACGGTACATAGAAAGACAAAAAACATGTAATTACATAATAATCCGGTCTTTACTTATCCCTTGAAAATACCTTGGGTTATGTACAGATTTGCACATGGAGCAGCGTAGGTAGCAGATTGTATTGGTGAGACGACAGAAAAAAATCGTTGGGAGAAATTACAGTCAGGTTATTGGAAGAAATGAAACAATGTCAGAAGGGAATTTTATTCTATTCATTTGTATGTTTATTACATCTCAATTATTCTTTGAATACTTTTTCTTTACATCAATTCTATCTTTGTGGGACAAGCAAAAATTCAAGTGCAGGTAGATTTATTTGCCATGCAAACAATCTCACATAAAAACTTTTTTTTATTTCTTGCGTTTATCGTTAATTATTGAAGAAAGGTCATAGCCATTTATGATTATTCCTGAAATAACTTTTTTTTATGAAAAAAAGGTGGTGTAATTAAGTACAGATTCATAGTTTGAAAAGTTCAACGAGTGTAATGTATTTTCAGACAGTCGTAATGTTTATTCAAAAATAGCACATATAATGTTTCTCGTGGCCAAGAACAAATATTACAACTGTCTGAAAATCATTTAGAACTTTCATTAACTTAACAATTTGTACACGAGATAGTCTATAGTTCAACTTAAATCGAGTGTAATGTATTTATACAACCAGACAGCACATCTTTTAGACACTAAACGTGTCTCTCCAAAGAGTACTGTTTACTGTTACTGCAATGAATAATTAATTACGGTTACCACAATTAGCAAAACAGGTTTTCGACACCCACAGAACAGCTGGTTGGAACTAATAGTTTCTGAAGAAGAATACGGCTGGAGGTCGACCAAATACTCATTTCTATTGTTCCTTCCAATCGATATTTCAAGAAATGCGAGAGAATTATTTAAAGAATAGGGAGTTTTTGCCACCTCGAACGTTAAGCACTATCGATCTTCTGCTCATGCGCAGTTAAAGTTTCGCATCACTTTAGTGCATCTGCGCATGCGCAGAAGATCGATAATGCTTAACGTTCGAGGTGGCAAAAACTCCCTAATAGAATGAATGTAACCAAAAATTAGTTTGAAGTAATAATGTGGTTTATGTGAAAAGAGGCAAAAAATCATAACTTTTTGAAATGTGGAAATTTTATACCAGAAAACTACTGACTTTTTTTAAAAATCTGCTAATTACTAGGATTATTCCTTTTGCTAACAGAAAGATTTAACCTTACTTTTTTGTTAATATTTATGAATTATTTTTAAATCTGCATAATTTCAAAATGAAAACGTAACATTTGAGATGGTTATAGTTGGAATTAGTAGTGGTTGTTATATTATTAAAAACGATTTCTCTGTCTATTTTCGCAGTTCATGATCGATCTCTTCTTACCACCGAGCTCATCGTTTCAAAATTTCCACAAGATTTCATATACTTGATCCGAATTACTAGGGTTGTGTCATATTGCGCCTTCTGTTCATTTGTCGTTCGGTCAGTGGCCTGAAACTATCGTTCACAAGGACACGAGAACACGCGCTGCACTTGTTTCTTGGAACAACTGCGACATCTCAGTGTCGGGGACACTGTTGTGTTAAGTTTAGTGGCTGCTGACACTCTTTTCCTGAACGAGGTGTCGCAAAGACGTCGCGAAAGAAAAATTATGGACGGCAAGGAAGGGAGGTGCTGATTTGGATGACCGCGGTGGCTAAGAGCATGTACAGACTCAGCGTTTCGGTCCGAAGGGTCGCAGGTTCGAGTCCCGCCTAGGACATGATTGTTTGTCTCTTGTTTCTCATGTTATGTCTTGTCGCGGAGGGCCACTGCTGACCCAAGACCAGAGGAGACCGCAAGTGTGTTTTTGTCTAGTGTATAGTCGATAAAGCGTCCCGTAAAGGGCCAGCCGTAATCAGCTGGATAAAAGCCCTAGCAGATCGATTTGGGGTCGAGACACTCCCAATGCTTTTACTTCATTGTATCACAATGATATCGCAACCAGCAACATGTATTTGCTGGATTCTTCATCTGCATTTATCAGATCCTTTTGCCAGAAATATTTGTAATTAATATTTCGAAATTCAGTGATGGTTAAGTTGATACATTATTTAAGATTGATGATATTCGTTCAAAGGAGAAATGGCAGCTACATATTGATAAAAAATGTTTCTTACAATTCCTCGTAGAGATATTTTGGAAATGAAAAGTGTAGTGCCAACAATCCATTTCTAGGAAATGTGTTCACTCGCGACATTCGAACGAACTGGACATGAAACTAAACAAGTGCTTGCGCAGTCGCCTATTCTTGACACATACTTGTAGACTAATATAATAAGTGCATTCCCCGTATTGTGCTGACGATATCTGCCAATTTAGTCTTCAAGTCAACCGCTGGTCACACTCTTGCTGTTCTACCACAAGTTACATTCTTTTGTCGTTGCTATTTTAGCACCACTGGTTAATTATTGAACATAAATTCACTTTTTTGTTTACACGTTTTCCGGGTTTTCGAAAATGTAATAAAATCAAAATGTATCAATTTTTTAAATATTTATGTTAATGTATAAATTCAATTATAACACATAATATCGTGAGAGTCACAGTCAATGAATAGGGGAGGGGCGCTCTCATTTGTAATTGGCTAGAACCACAGTGAATATTATCCTGCCCTAGGCTGCACATGCGGTCTGGCCCTCCCTCGTAATTACTGCGGACTGAAAGTACGAATTAAGTACGAACGAATTAAGAAATCTCGTAGTTAAGTACAGAGGTTGATAATTGTAACTAGCGCAAGAAAAGGACAAGTAATAACGGGATCAGCTAGTAGTGTCATGGCATTTGAATGCTATTCCACTATTTCGAAAACTCGGGTGAAGAGAAGACAAGACGTTGCCCCTCTAGTCGACGGTAGGTCGGCGCCGGATCTCGCCATCCAGCGGAGGAATACTACCACCTCCTTCCGACCAAAATAATAAGCATGCACTTCACTTACGGGACTAATGACCCTAGCTGTTGACGCACCCGATATCACTAGTAATCAATCAATCAACCATCCATTCCCCAGCGGGGGAAGAACACTGCCTCCTTCCGTGAGAAAGACATGCACCACACTTACGGGACTAATGGTCTGAGCCGTGTTGAGGCGCTAAGAAACATGAAATAATCCAGGAAGCAGCCGAAATCGCTAGTAATCAATGAATCATTCAATCGGATGCGTAGTAGGTTGGAACGGAATCTCACGGCAAGGGTTCCATCTCACGTACGGCATCTCACTGCAGGAAAACGGCCATGGGAAGTGAGCACCTTCCGGGGTATACATCGCGCCCTACATCAACGGGACTGGCGACCGTAGCTGACACCCCAAGCCAGGGGTCCCCAACCCTATGCCCGCGGGCACAATGGCGCCCGCGAACCGATTTTAAATGTGCCCGCTGCTCATAAGAACAGCCGCTGCGCTGTGCGATTGTACAGGTTTTCACTTTTTGGAAAAGTATTTGATTTTTGGTTAAACGTTTATTTTGGTAGCAAAGACCCATGTTCCTTGATGTAAACATGTGTGAAGCAAGATATTCACTAACGATCGTCGCGTCATCAATGTTAATAAATGTTGCCATTTTATTTTACATAAAAATACAAACAGCGATTTTCGTGTTTAAATTGTATATTTTTAATTAAACATGGCTTTTGCACATTGTGCGTATTATTGCCAATGTCCAACTATAAATATGCCTTGAAAAATATTATTGGTGTCCGCCGCCTCATTGGCATTATACAAGGTGTCCGGGGAGGAAACGTCGAAACTTTGAAAATAAGCTCTTACGACAATTCTAAACATATTTTATCTAATAAACTACGTGGATATTCCGAACGATTGAGCCGCAATAAGCACTCAAAAGTTGGTTTGAAAAATTGATTTCTAGGCAAAAAATTGCATTATAGATCCACAGAAACACTTCACAAACATGTAAATTGTTTATTATTTATAATAGAAAATGATATATTTGTTCGGAAAGAAAAATTAAGCAAGAAATAAAAAAGGCACCTAATTTACAGAATTCGACTTCTTTTTTATTTCTCGCTTAATTTTTCTGTCTGAGCAAATATATTCATTTCTATTATAAATAATAAACAAGTTACATGTTCCTGGAGTGATTCTCTGCTTCCATAATGCAAATTTTTGCCTAGAAATCATTTTTTCAAACCAACTTTTGAGTGCTTATTGCCGCTTAACCACTGGGAATATCCACGTAGTTTATTAGACAAAATATGTTTAGAATTGTCTTAAGAGCTTATTTTGGAAGTTTCGACGTTTCCTCCCCGGACGCCCTGTAGTATATGCTGTTAAGTGCAAAAGGTTGGGGACCGCTGCCCTAAGCAGCGTATCAATGGAGCCGCTGGTTCATCGGCCTGCGCTCCTCCTGGAAGGCGCTCCTCGCGTGCTGCATATAGCGTGCGCTCCGGAGGCCCTCGCGGCCTATCTCTACGCTCCAGGCCCAGCCCTCTGCACCCGCGGCGCCGCGCCGGGACCCCATTCAGCGGACGCCGCCGGCGGAAGAGGGGGGAGCAGGGGAAGCGGGTTGGAACGGGGGCGGGGAGGGGGGAAGGGGAGGCGTGGATGTGACGGGGAGAGGTGTGACGGGGCGGAGAGGGGCGGGGAGGGCTGAGACGGGATGCTGGGAGGGAGGGTGGCGGGAGGGGAGGGGAAGGGTGGGGAGGGGGAAGGGGTGGGGAGGGGGAAGGGGCGGGGAGTTTGGTGAGGGGCGAGGGGCGGGGAGGAGGGAGAAGGGGAAGGTTGGAACGGGTGGCGGAGAGGGGGGAGGGGGAGGGGCGGGGAGGAACGGACACGGTGAAGGGGCGGGGAGGGGTGTGACGGGAGGCGGGGAGGGGAGGGGCGGGGAGTGGCGCGGGGAGCAGGAGTGGGGCGAGGGGCGGGGTGGTGAGAGGCGAGGAGGTGGGGAGTGGGGGAGAAGGGGAAGGTTGGTACGGGTGGCGGAGAGGGGCGGGAGGCGGGGAAGGGGAGGGGGAGGGGACGGAGAGGAGCGGGACGGGGAGGGACGAGGCCGTGAAGGGGCGAGGAGGGGTGTGGCGGGATGCGGGGAGGGGGAGTGTGAGGGTGGGCCACGAATGTGGCGAGGGGCGGGGGAGGTGTGTGGTGTTGGGGAGGGGGGAGGAGAGGGGGTGAGAGCAGGCAGCCTCCGGGCTATTCCTGACTGCTGGCACGGCGCCGCCTCCGCTGCCGCTGGCACCGTCGCGCAGGCCGGCCTATCCCCTTCTCCGTCTTACTTCGTCTCGCTTTCCGCCGCTTCTGCTCTGCCACTTTTCCTCTTCATCGTACTTTTTTTTATTTTATTTTCTCCCATATTTCGTATTACTTCGTAACATAACGCAATGTTACACAAGAGAGGAGAGATTTAAAAATGAGAATTCAAGTCTCGATGTCTCAATGTGAGATTGATAGAATACATGAATTAGAAGCTACAACATGTTTAAAGAATAGATAACTCCCGGTTTCCGAAGTTAGCTATAAAATATGAGCAAAGATCTATCAGAGATAGAGGAAGGCCAAGAAAGATATACACGTTCTGTAAGAATGAAACAGGCAAACGCCTAATCCTTGTGAACAAGAAGAAAGATTTCGTAACAAAGAGACGTACATAATGCTAGAAAAATCAATTGTGAGACAGAAACACGCATTGTTGTTGTTTTTTATTTGGAGGAGAGGAATTTGTTGAACGAGTATTTTTTTAAAAAATACATGTCCATCTCAAATTCGTCAGTCACTCCCTCCCTCAGACAGTGTGTCTGCCCTTCTGTCTGTGAACAACTACTAGCACGTAAACCTCATACACGATTTTCTCCAAAATAGTTTATCCCCGATCCAACTTTCTGACATGGAGGCCTTGCGAATTTAAAACGCATCTTTTAATTGCGAAGGATTCTTTAAATGAAATGGATATTTCCAAAAATTTCATTAAAAATTACTACATTTTCTCTTTAAATGTATTCTTGAATAGTGGAAAAGCTAAAAGAACGTTCAATATTGCGTAAGTTCAACTTACGTTCTAACCTCTTCTGCTACATTATTATTGAATCTAGACATTTTCCTTAGAGCATTTAATTTTTTTAATATGTATTTTTTTGATACGTGGAAGCCGTAGAAAATGTTTAATCACCACATTGGTGTAATGGATAAGGAAGAGAGTGAATTCTAGACCTCTACCTTCCGAGATCAGCAACTTTCCCCCATTTCCAGTGTCCCAGCCACCAACATCGTTGCCATCGCCGCCAACCCCATCCTCCCAGCTACTGGTACCAACACAGCTATCGCCAATCATCGCCGCCGTGGCCACCACCACCGTCACCGACACCGCAGTCATCGCTGTAGACACACCGCCGCGGTCGTATTGCCGCCGCCACCCCCACCACCGTCATCGCACTAACCGTTCCACCGTCACCACTATGACCTTTACCACCGCCACAACCAAAGTCGTCTCCTCCTCCAACACCGCTACCTCCACTCCGCCTCTTCTGTCACTGCGACCACCATCAGCCCCGACATCATTACTATCTTCATCGTCACTACCTGTCATCGTCACTACAGTCATCGTCTCTGCAGTCATCGTCGCTGCAGCGTCGTCACTGCAGTTTGTTAGCACCAGTCATCGTCATTGCAGTTATTTAGCGCTAGTCATCGCCACTCCAGTCTCCACCGTCTCATCGGTCACGTCATACAGTTGTCTCCGCCAGTCATCGTCTTACAATTGTCCCAAACAGTCATCGTCATTTCAGTCATCAACAGTAGCCTTCACTGCCGTCATTGTCACCACCAGGCACCATCGCGTCTTCCGTCATCAACCCCGTCCCCTACATCTTCACCGCCAACTTCACAGCCGCCTCTGCCAATCCACCGTCAGTGTCACTATCGTCATCGTCTCTGCCATCATCATCTCTAACGACATCATTGTCTCCAACGGCATCATCGTCTCTTCCATCGTTTCACTAGCATCGTCATCATCCACGTCGTCACTCCTGTCGTCAATATAGTCATCGTCACTGCAGTCACCGTTTCTACAGTCATCGTCTCTACAGTCATCGTCTCTACAGTCATCGTCTCTACAGTCATCGTCTCTAACAGTCATCAGTCTCTACAGTCATCGTCTCTACAGTCATCGTCTCTACAGTCATCGTCCTCTACAGTCAATCGTCTCTACAGTCATCGTCTCTACAGTCATCGTCTCTACAGTCCATCGTCCTCTACAGTCATCGTCTCTACAGTCATCGTCTCTACAGTCATCGTCACTACAGTCATCGTCACTACAGTCATCGTCTCTACAGTCATCGTCTCTACAGTCATCGTCACTACAGTCATCGTCACTACAGTCATCGTCTCTACAGTCATCGTCTCTACCAGTCATCGTCACTGCAGTCATCGTCACTGCAGTCATCGTCACTGGCAGTCATCGTCTCTACAGTCATCGTCTCTACAGTCATCGTCTCTACAGTCATCGTCACTACAGTCATCGTCACTACAGTCATCGTCTCTACAGTCATCGTCTCTACAGTCATCGTCTCTACAGTCATCGTCTCTACAGTCATCGTCTCTACAGTCATCGTCTCTACAGTCATCGTCACTGCAGTCATTCGTCACTGCAGTCATCGTCACTGCAGTCATCGTCACTGCAGTCATCGCGACTTCAGTCATCTCCACTCCCGTGATCGTCACCGCTAACACCATATCGCCTCTTCCACCTCCACCGCCGCCTTCACCGCCGCCGCCGCCGCCGCCTCCCGCGTCGCGCCTCCCGGCGCGCGCCAGTAGCAGCCGCGGCGCCGCCGCGCTCGACTCGCCGGCTTCGCCGCCGCCTCCTCGGGCCACGCCCCCGCACGCCCCCGCACGCGCCACGGAAGAACAGCTGCTGCACCCCCTCGGGAGGGGGGGATTCCATCCGCGTGCGACACGACGCGACAATTCCGGGAGGATGGTGGATTCCGGACGCGCTGTCCATACGAATACGTGATTCCGGGGGCAGGAATCTACTAGGCTTGCGTGCTGACCCGTGGATTCTGTCTTCAAGTCTGTGAGGGATACGTCGGCCGACGTAACGCTGTGTGGCTGACGCCGGAGTAGAGTGGATTGGCGAGACTGTGCGGGATACGATGTGATTCGGTGTGCGGGATCTCGGGTTGTGTGTTGAGGCGTAGATTCGTCCTCAGGACTGTATGGGATACGTCGGCCCTAGTAACGCTGTGTGAAGACTCTTCGGAGGAAGGTGCCTGCAGTCGGGTGGATTCTGGACGTGGTGTGGTGGTGCGTAGTTTCGGGTAGGATCTCGGGTTGTGTGTTGTATCGAAGATTCGTCGTCGCATCTGCGAGGTGTACATGGCACTGTATGAAGACTCCGGTTAGTTCTTGATATATCTGGACTGCGTCTCGCCTTGGCGTATTTTTACTTCTCCGTAAATTCAGTGGATATTGCGTCACGACCTACGAGGTCGTTGTAATTCGGGGCACCTGATATTCGTGACAGTGATTCCTCAGAGAATAGTTGCGTCATCTTCTAAATCTTTTTCATCGCATCTACATTGAACGACAGTCTCCTTGATGCAGTCAGTCTAGCACTGAAGATGGGCTACTTGAGTTGCGTCTGTGATCTGTGACGTGTTGGTTGTGACATCATCATCTTCTTGTTGCTGGCGGTTACGTTGTGTACTTTGGATTGGATGTGACGTGTGTTCTCAAAACTACAAGAGTTTTGTTTGGAATGCGTGGAATTTCGATGTAAAAAGTTTGAGGTTTTGTGTGGGGATAATGTAGACATTCTGCGTTGTATCTTTTGTGGTTTTGGACAACCTCAGGAATATTGTAAATAGTGCGTGAAAATAACTCAAATTGTGTGAAGGGTACTACCATTTTGGAATAGTGCCATCTGCGCAGTTCAGCAAGAACATGTGATCAACTTCAGTTGTTTTTATTTGCCTTTTAACTCCAGTAAGGAGGAGATTCTGTGTTGGAATTCAGTGTTGGATACTGGGAAGAAAAATCTGACCAAACTTCCTTCATTATTTTAGATACTTTTTGTCATTCCAAGAAAATTATTCAATCGAATCCTTTGAGCTTCCATCCATTAATGACTTTTTTTGATTCTGACTGAGCGAGGAACATATAAAATGTAAGTTATTGCATGAGCCGTGTGTGGTAAGTAGCTTGTAGGTTTACTTGCATGACTGACATTCTAACTTCGACTGTCTCTCTTGATTCATTAATCATTCGGCATTTACATACGAGGCATTTAGCACTATTATTAAAATACTAACATTGTACCATAATTTTTGCTGGTAGATAGTCTTCAATATCCAAAGGTCAGCTTTATGTTTCTACACTAATCATTAGGCTGACGTACTTAAATTCATGTACATGATCGAATTATGATTATTCTGGACCAAGCCTAGACCTAAAACAATTGACTTTTCAGTATTCTCTTTTGTTCAGCGTATTGCAGTTTCTTTTCACTTTTTCCAATGGTACTAATGTAACGCATATGTAGCTAGATTTCTTGAGTTTACATAAGAATTATCTCATGTTAAAAATGTCTTCGTTCAGCCTTCTTTCATGAGGTATATATTTTGCTGGAATATTTTCTTAATCGAAGTTCCTACTTTCGTATGCGTCATTATCCCACGTTTTCTTTCACAGATTCAGATTCCCTCTTACGTTCCCTAGTTAATTTTTATTTCCCTTTTCATTTGCTCTTTTTTTACTGCCCTTAGTCTTACTTTTCTTTAGTTCTTTTCCCATTACTTAAATCCAGTATTAGAGATCAATTAAATCAGCAGGCTAGATGATGGGAATTTGTTGCTTTATAAAAATTAATAATACGACAGAAACATAAGCTATTCCTCTGGAATCTGTCTCTCACGTGTTTGACTACTTCACGAATATTCCCTCCTTAACTATTATTGTTTCTTGCTGTTAATCTTTCTCATTCTTTCTAAACAGCAATATTGCTTGCGTCTTGTCGTTTATATTATATATCCTATCGCATGTTGCTTAGGGTAACAACGTACAACGTCGGTGACCTGAGGATTGCCTTTCTTGTGTTCTTGATCTCAAACCCGAGTTGCCACGTGACTAACATGTGATCCTTCAACCTTTTAGGAAAACAGTGGGTCAGTTCTTCCTACAGTATTCTTCCTACCGCCATGTCAATTTATCCTTGTCATCTGCCTCGTGAATTTGGTAGTTCTTTTTCTTGTTTTTCCCTTTTATGTAATACTTTACTTACGTAAATGATATTTCTTAATACTTTTATCTCTACTACCTGCATCATTTTACTGATTGGAGTATTCCCTCTCTGCTACCTTTAATAAAAGAAGTCATGGCATTCTTTTCCATATTTTTTGTCGTAATACGAACTTCTTGGATGATATCCTCTGTACACAGAGCCAGTCCTGCGTCTTTATTTACACGCTGTTTCTCTTCACTAGCCCACTACGTGTCCACTTGTCATCTCAACATATGTTCTAGGACATATCTAAAAAGCGTAATCTGTTCGACAGTTTTTCTGCATTTTCCACATACCGTGGTTATTAAGCAATCCTTGGCATTTTGATCTTGGTTAATAATCTACAATTTATGCATGTGTCGTTAGCTGCTGGTGTGCAGCAACCCTTATAATCATTTTTCAGCATTGTAACGCCTTTTTCGGCATCGGCAAAGTTTATTGCATTGTCTGCGCTATAAATGTTCAAACATACAATTTTTGTATTAACCCAGATTTGTTGCTAACAATGGTTTGTATAATTTGTCACGAGCTTATCTGTAGAATTTCAGAAGAAGGTTGCTTATTTAACCAAAGCCTATGGTTAAATGGAGATTGCTAATTTGAGAACACAAATCACATACCATTGGGTCTTCAACCTACAACCTTTTGTATTGAAGGGCTATGGTGCTCCCGCTTCACCGAGCTTCGGCATGTCCATTCAAAATATTTGGCTTTTACAACTTGAATAGAGCGTATTTCACGACTAGTAAGCAACTTAGAGATGAAATCTGACAGCGCCTGCAAAAAAGTATAATATCTTTGTTTTGCATTAGAACAATTCAATATCGTTTAAGTTCTTCTTTTTCATCTTCTTATTTATTTATGTAATATTATTGCACTATAATTTGGAAAACATTTAGGGGGGGGGTTAGAGTTTCGAACAAGTAACAGTTGGCAGACGCCGTAAATATGCCCTAAGTTTGAATTTGCCTCGTTTCTTTCCTCTTCTTCCCTCTCATTTCCTCTTTCGCCTGTTCTCTCCCCATTTCCAGACTTCTACTTTCTTCCTTCCTCTCCTGTCCTCCTCGCCCTCTCAGTTCCTGACACTCTATATTGCTCTTCCTCGCCCCCTCTCTTTCTCTCCACCCTCCCTTTCGCTCCCCTCCCTTTTACTCCCTCTTTCTCTTTCTTTATTTCTTTCTTTCTCTTTCTCCCTCTTTCTCCCCCTCTTCCTCTTTCTCTCTCCCTCTCCCTCGCTCCCTCTCTCTCCTTCTCTCTCCCCTTCTCTCCCTCTCACTCTCCCCCTCTCCCTCGCTCCCTCTCTCTCCCTCTCTCCCTCTGTCTCCCTCCTCTCTCTTTCTCTCTCTCCCTTTCTCTCCCTCTCTCCCTCTTTCTCTTTTCTCCCTTCTCTCCCTTCCTCTCTCCCGGTTTCGTCGACCTCCTACTTCGCGCACGTCTTGGCAAGCGGCCGGCCTGGCCGAGTCGCTCACTGCTCCATCGGCGCACGGAGGGCCTCACGCAGGGCTACACTCCACTCCCCGCCCCGCCCCGCCCCGACACGCCCCCCTTGCACCAGCCTACTCGTCCCCTCCCAGCCTCCTGCTCGCCCTGCCCCGCTCCCGCTCCCTCCCTCTCCCACCTGGAGCCATGCCTCTTCACTCCCCGCATCACCCCTCTAGACCGCCACACCTGGCCCTCCCCGCCACCTTTTGCCAGACCCCCCCCCAGTTGCCCTCCCCGCCCAGCTCTCCATTCCCGGCCTCGCTCCGCCCCGCTTCCAAGCCGCTTCGTCCGCACCCCTCTCCACTAGACTGCCCCGCCACACCCTCCCTTTCGCTTGCCTCCTCTCCCCTCTCGACCCCGCTCCGCCGCACTCCCCTAAGCCACCCCGCCCCCACCGGCCTCACCCCTCTCCCCTCTAGACCGCCGCATCTGGCCGTCCCCGCCACCTTTTGCCTGGCCTGTCCCTCACCAGGTCCTCCTCCTTACCGCCCAGTTCTCCGCTCCCGACCCCGCTCCGCCCTGCCCCTCTACGCCCCGCCCCTCTCCGCCCTCTCCCTCTCCACCCCGCTCCGCCCCGCCCCTCTCCTCTCCGCCCCGCTCCCCGCTTCCGAACCGCACCGTCCCCACCCCTCTCCACTAGACTTCCCCGCCAAACCCTCCCCGCCACCCTTTCGCTTACCCGTCCCGCCTCGCCCCCTTCCTCCCCCCGCTGGCCCTCCGCTCCCGCCTCCACCTGCTCCGCTCCGCTCCGCTCCGCGCCGCGCCGCGCTCCCCTGGCCAGTCGGCCTCGTTTCGCGCGGCGCGGCGCCGCGCCGAAATAACCGCCAGGCCAGGACAGCCCCGAAGGACGCGCCACTGCGTCACCGCGCGACGGCGGCGCCCGGCGGCGGGGCGACGCGGCGCGACGCGATGCGACGCGGCGCTTGCAGTGACCGCGCGCGAAGGGCGACCACTGCGCCTTCCCAAACGCGCGCTTCTCCACCACTCGCATTTGCAGCACGAGTGCATGGAAACTGAACTTGCAGTTTCATTTCTTGGCGCGTCGAGGCGTGTCTTCAGGGTTGAATATCTCACGGTATTTCGCCTTGTTCTCGGTCGTTCCGCCAGGAAATCGCATGATCGCGCTTGTATCGAGCAGTGCTGGCGATCATGCGACTCCTAGCGGCACGATCGAGAACGATGCGAAATACCGTGAGATATTCAGCCATCGTGATGACACGCCTCCACACGTCAAGAAATAAAACCCAAGAATATAGTGTGACTTTTATAAAGCTGCCTCTCAAGATCCGTCTTCACGATGGGATATGCCGCGGCGTTTTGCGTCTTTCTCGGTCGTACCGCTAGATGTCACATGATAGCGACCGTATCAAGCACTGCTTGATCATGCGACATCTAGCGGCACGACCTAGAATGAAGCAAGTGCCGTGATATATTCCATCCTGAAGACAGGCCTTGAGGGGTAGCTTTATAAATGTCGCAATATACTTCTTAACTCCACTGCAAAATGATTGGGAAGTGCTACTTTGGCATACACATACGGCAAGTCTTTGCCCTACCCGCACCGCAAATATGTCGTGGCAATGTTAAACAAGAGGGTACTCCAAAGTAAACAAAGCTAATGAGACATGAAGCAACGTGGCTGTGTCCTCGCGTATTGGAATGATTCTAAGAGTTTCTACACATTTGTACTAAAAACACGCAAGTCGCATGAAGGTGTTTTGGCGTACTCGTTATTTTTGACGTACCCGGTGCTTCGTCCGTCTACAATTTAATTCGTAAGCCAAAGTCTTACTCTCTTCAGGATCACAGTCATTTGCATCACTTGTCCTTATAAACCAGTCATCTCTACTGGTTATCGGTTGGATTACTTTGGAATACGCGTCCGTCAAAATACATGAAAACTTTGCTGTTCACGTGCTGCAAAGAAATCTTGGCTGTAAAAAAATAACAGGGTACTGCAAAATAAACAAAACATTGGGGTGTCATGAATTAATATTGATTCAGGCTGGAATCATGGGAAAGATCGCTAGAGTAAGTTTCCATGAATTCGTACTAAAAAATAATGTATGGAAGTGATGTATGTAACTAAAGTAGATTTGACATACTCATTTCGAGTGTCGGACTCGGCTTCTCTCGTCACCTCGTCTCTCAACTTTACATTCTTTCAGCGTGGCTGTGTTCTCACTTGCTTTACTAGGGACGTAAATAATTATTGGATACCTTACTCTTGCCAGTGGTGGTGATTTTAGGGAAAGTAAGTTTACTATTCGCCCTAGGATTTGTCACTGGAATGTTTCTTCCCCCTAATATTTAACATTCTTCCGATAATATACCGAAATAAAAAATCCATTTTTTAAAATTCGATTATTTTAATAAATTAAAAGAAAACAGCAAAACGTATTAAATTGCATATTTAGACTATTTTCCTTGCTATAAATAGACAATAAAAATACCAATGTACCTGGTGACACGATGTGCAATAAAATTCAATCTTTAACAACAGGAACTGAAAATCGTAATCCTTGACGAAATCTTCTCAAATTATTTCCTGCCCATGTCAAAAATATATCTTTCAGTACTGCCCTTAGCCACATACCATACCCATTCTTTCGTCTTCCATCCTCTCGTAATCTGCAGACTCTACAGTGTAGGCGCTGAGACACGATAATATATTGAGTCGTGCGTGAGTTCCTGTTTTGCGAAGTCGTAAGCGTATTCACACCAATAAAAGTAGTTTATGCAATTAGTTATAATGTTAAGCATTATTGCATGAGTACATGTTTTGAAAACGAGCGACGTTAGGAGCGAGTTTTCAAATTTGTACCAATGCACTAAAGCACATTATAAACGAGATGCCTATGTTAATTTTTTTGTATGACAGCATTATAAATTTATAAGAGAATGAAACTTAAATTTGCGAAGAACGTTCCTGTGATGTCTCGGGTATTTGACATCAGTGCGAGAAAATTGTGGTTAGTTGTTCTGTTTACCTCTACCTCCCCCTAATTCTCTCGCTGCGATTGTCTGAATGTGTGATGACGCAATCATTCGTGCCGTAAAATCTACTACGACATCATTTGTGTCATAAAACGCCTGATTATGAACGATTTCTTGCGACAGAAAAACTGGAATACAAATACTGGAATACAAAAAAAAGAATATAATGACGCATCCCCTGGTAACAAAAATGTCGATGCATTCAGATAGACCATGTCAGCTCGGCGCTTTGGAGGAAGACACTTTCCCGACGAAAGCTATAGCCCTAGGGGAAAGACTATTGTGATTTATTGCTTGACATTTTCGGGGCACGTCAACTGCTGTTCTCATTAGTCCGGTTCATGTATTGTAAGATTTATCCTGAAAGGTGGTGGTGTTCCTCCGTCGCTGGTTGGTAATAATCTGTGCCCGAACTGCATGCTGGCTTCCGAGTTTTTTCTCCTCCTGATATCTCCCTCCATCGAGCATTCCCGAACTCTGAGATGCTGGAGTTCCCGGCTGGCCTTCCGGCATGTGTGGCGCATGTAACAAATATTGAATGTAAGTCAGTCTCTTCCTTGGAGCCTTGCTGTCACGTGACCGCAGTGTCGGAAGTAGTATTTGTTAATCGTATGGGGTTATTTGCGGTGAGAGGGTCATTGGCCTAAGTTTAGACCGAGGCTACACCCGGTCGGGTGGAGGCATTTTTTTTGAGCAGGCGCGTAACGTGGGCGACCCCTGATACACCTGGGCGTGATTCTTTCTCCCCTAGATGTCGTTCTCAGTTAAATACATTCGAACAGTCTTGCTCGACGAACACGATATCTTGTTATAAAAGAACATTGTCTGAGAGATTTTATTTTGCCGGGAACGGTTCGTTTAGAAGGCATAGGCATAGCATGTCCACCTGTGAGACGTTCTGCCCTTTGGAAATACATACAAATGACCTTAGCCATTGGCGTTCTCGAAACACGCGTGAACCAAACTTCTACTACACTTATGGGACAAATGACTGTAGCATTTGTTGTAGTACTTGGAAATAAGTCAACCCATGAGTCCTGTTTTTGCCAAGTGCGCCTACTTTCCGTGCGGATTCCCGAGCTGCGTTCGCTAAGCCGAAACTTCTACTACACTTATGGGACAAATTGCTGTAGCCTTGTTGCAGTACTTGGAAATAAGTCAACCCTCCAGTCCTGTTTTTGCCAAGTGCGCCTACTTTCCGTTGCGGGTTCCCGAGTTCGCTGAGCCGATGTCGTAGCGACCCTCCGCGGCCAAGTGCTTTGGCCTGTTTACTCGGAGTTCCTCGGGTGGCACTCACCTTCTCGGAAACAATCGCAGCCATTTGTTTTCTTTCGGTCGTTCGCCCATCTGCCCCGCACGTGCCCTCCGCTCGGTCGCCCACCCGCCGCGGCCTGAATCACCATCTTTCGAGCGCCACTTGGCGTTTATTTTACGATACGACGCGGGCCAGCGCGGAATTTGTTTAACTTGCTGGAAGGCATTGTGGCGTTCGTGAATACCAGTTTGTGAATACGACTAAATGTTATTTGTTGGAAATTGGGTTTGGGTTTTGTTATGACGTAAGTAAGGCAATTTTCAATAGTATTTAGCCCTGTTTTGTAGTTTTCATAATGGTCGTGTTGAAACTCAGGTAAATTAAAATTATGAATGCTGTATCACCATGTTCTGAGCACCACTTGGCGTTTATTTAATGGCAGGATGTGTGCCAATGCTGAATTTATTTTACTTGCTGGAAGGCATTGTGGCGTTGGTGAATACCAGTTTGTGAAGCTGACTTAAAGATATTTGTTGGAAATTGGGTTTGGGTTTTGTTAACGATGTGTGTAAGGGCAGTTTTCAATAATAATATTTGACCCTCCGTTGTAGTTTTTTTCCTAATGCTGGTGATGAAAGAAAGAAGTATTAAAATAGTGAATGCTATCTTCTGAGCACCAATTGGCGTTCATTTTATGGAACTATGTGTGCCAATGCAGAATTTGTTTAACTTGCTGGAAGGCGTTTTGACTATGGTGAATACCAGTTTGTGAATCCGACTTACAGTTATTTGTTGGAAATTGGGTTTGGGTTTTGTTATGACGCGAGTGAATTTTCAGTTAGATTTTGTCCTGGATTAGTGTTGTTTTAATAATGCTCCTGTTTGAAACTTAGGTAAATTAAAATTGTGAATGCTGTATCACCATTTTCTGAGCACCCCTTGGCGTTTCATGTATGGTAGGATGTGTGCCAATGCAGAATTTAGTTTAACTTGCTGGAAGGCATTGTGGCGTGGGTGAATACCAGTTTGTGAATACGACGTAAAGATTATTTGTTGGAAATTGGGTTTGGGTTTTGTTAATGACGTGTGTAAGGCAATTTTCAATAGTATTTGACCCTGTTTTATAGTTATCATAATGATCGTGTTGAAACTAAGGTAAATTAAAATTGGGAATGCTGTATATATGAATCTTCTGAGCACCATTTGGCGTTTATTTTAAGGATGTGTGCCAATGCGGAATATGTTTAACTTCCTGGATGGTGTTGTCACTATGTTGAATCCTACATTGTGAATCTAAATGATGTGAATTATAAATGTTTATTGGAAATTGGGTTTGAGTTTTGTCAATGATGTTTGTAAGATAGTTTTTAATAAGATTAATCCCTGCATTATAGTTGTTTTAATAATGATCGTGTTAAGCAAGGAAAATTATTGTGAGTGCTGCATCATTATCTTATTAGCATATTTTGGTGTTTGATTTATGGGATGAAGTGTGACAATCTAGAATTTATTTAAGATACTGGAAGGATATTATGTCATTGGTGATTGCCAGTTTGTGTATCAGACTTAAAGATATTTCTTGGAAATGATAGTGGTAGGGTTTTGTTAATGATGCGACTAAGGCAATTTTCAATAGGATTTGGTCCTACATTATAGTTGTTTTCATAATGGTCGTGTTGAAAGTAAGGTAAATTAAAATTATGAAAGCAGTATCACTATCTTCGATTCTTCAAGATGTATCGTATAATTATTTGATTTTTTTAGCGTTTAGTTTATTGCCTTTGTGCGAAGATTGGTTGTGGTTTATTTTGATCTTGATGTATGTAAGGCCAATTGAACGGATATTTGTTTATTTCTGGATATTGTATTTTCGAACTTCTCTACGATGCAAAGTCATGTTGGAAAATAGGCTGAGAACATTAATTTATCTAATAGTATTCACACTGAAATCCTTTACTAGCCTTAATTATTTGGAATCTTCAATATTTTATTTTCTTACTGCTTAGACGATAATCTACGCGTAATCTTGTAATAAACTGCCACTTAAATGATGTGACGAGACATCTCTGGTGATTTCTTTCAAACGTTGACAGATTGTTGATAAGTAAACGTGTGCAGTTGCATTAAAGCCACCATCACTATTTTTCATTAAATGAAATTTGTTCTAAAATCATTACATACTTTCTTGCATTACTTTTAACTTTTGCGATTATCGAATACCGGAGAGTTAAAATGTAAACTTGCACCATGTTTAAGCGCTCTTTACACTTTTCGAAGGACAAAGTTTAATCAAGAAATTTAGATCTATTTTTGAGAAAATTTCGAAAATGAACAGGCTTCTTGTAAAGTACCCGGAAGAATCAAAGTGTGCGTTTCAAACTCGTAAGAACTTGAGATCGTTTAGGTCGATCGGGGAAGATTAAATTTGGAGAAAAATTCTCAGAACAGTTCAGGTGCTAGCGTTAATCACAGACAGCAGGCAGATATTTTACCATTCTGATCAAACAGCGTATTAGAGAAAGTAAATTAGGATTTCTAGGAACAAGATTTGTCCAATTTTTTAGTTACCAGGACTCGGACTTGTCCAATCGAAAAAATCGCTGATTTTCTGTGCACGAGTACAATACTTTCTCGTCTTCCGTAGTAAGCCGCGAAGCAAAAAGCCTCCGACACTCAAACCTGCGTTTGATTCCCAGAAAAAACACACCAGTTTTCCACTACGATTTGTTCAGCCCTGTCGCCTTAACCTGCCGTCGGAGCCACCCCTGTTTGTTTGCCTCCCAATTTCTAAATTCTTCCGTCCGTCCGCACGTGCAGCGGATGTCTCCTCAAAGGGCTCTCGTCGTGCGATTGTGAAGCCGAGACGACGGAGCACGTGGGGTGCACGTGGGATGACGCTGTTTATGTCGATCTATTGTGAGCGCGTGCTAGAGCAGGGCCCGCGGAAGAGGCGGGTACTGTGGGAAGAGGTGGGTACTATCCATGCAAAAATATTCCAAATAAAATATAATTTTGATAAAAAGTTGAAAAAAAATTGCGATTTAAAACATTTATTACCGACGTATGCCTGACGGGAAAAATATTTCCGAAATCTTTACAAAAACATTACTTAATATGAGGAAAACCTGGTAGATTATGCTCTGCTCTTCATCTCCCTCCCCTCCTATCTCCCTTTCTCACTACCTCTCCCTCCTTCCCTAACCCTGTCCCTGTCTGTCTGTCTCTGTGTGTCTCTGTCGCTCTCTGTCTCTCTCATTCACATTTACTTGCAGATTCGGCACGTCTCTGAGCAGGTGAGATAATATCGGGAAGCGCCGTACCAGCAAAAATGTAATAGAATGTTCGAGAAGAGCTCATTCTGTAGTTTAGGGTATGTGAGACGTTTCTTTCAGGCCTTTGGCCTCAAAATTTTAGTTTCTAAGGCCCTTGAACGTATCGTTTAGGAACTAGCTAACGATATAGTTTTAAAATGCTGCCGAGTGCGTTGCGGATTGCATTTGACGTGAATAGTTTTGTTCTACAGCGCCATGTAGTGGAGTTACAACAGAATTAACCGCACATAAACCTTCTCGGTGAAAAAAAACACGTAGAAGTGCCAACTTTCTTGGAGGTCGGTCAAACGGTGTCTTTTAGCGATCTCTGCACTCGTACCCCGCGTTAGTCTGAAGATCGATATTGAGAAACTGATGGATGAATGCATGTCTAAGAATTCTAAACGAGTCTCAGTTTTCGCACAGCGACATATCGAGCGTTGATCGATTCCAACAAAGAAAATGCTTAATAAACTACCGTTATCATAGTTTAATTAAAGAAACTTAAATACAATAAAAATTTCATGACCCTCTCACATAGTACTACCCACCGAAAGTTTATTCGTTTTGGTGGCCTTGTGCTAGAGTAGGGCTTGGAAGTGGAGAAGCAGGAGGAGTATGGGAAATAGGTTGAGTAGATATAAAGCAGAAGCGGATTATTGATTGAATGATTGATGGGTGATTTCGGGCGCGTCAACTGCTAAGATCACTAGTCCCGTAAATGTAGAGCATGTTTTATTGCGAGAGGTGGCAGTAATGTTCCGTCGGCTTGCGAGCATTTTCTCCAACCAGGTATCTCCCAATAGCGGGTCACCGCCCCAACCAGAACAAGCTCTAAGCTCCCGGCATATGTGGTAATGCAGTGTGTGTGTGTGTGTGTGTGTGTGTGTGTGTGTGTAAGTAAGGGTTATGAATAGGATAAAGAATAGAAGGAAATATCGCGCGCGGTCCGTGGCCCGTTTGTTATGGAACTGCTCCGGCATTCGCCTGGTGTTGATCGGAGAAAGCACGGAAAACTACCGATCAGAGCAGCCGGCCGCTAGAATTCTCCTCCAGAGAGCGAGTGATTTCGACCTAGCTGACAAGCCAGTGTCGAAAACCCTACCGCCGTCGGGAGTGGAACTCAAGGTCCTCCCGGTCAGAGGCGCTGCAGCGACATCAGTCGATGCCCTGAGCCACCTCAGCCGGTGCGTCTCCGCTGCCTGGAGCAAGCGCTGTGTGTGTGTGGGCGTGGCCGATCTGCTTGGCGGGGGCGGGGTGGGGAGTGGAACAATAGGACCTCCCGGTCAGAGGCGCTGCAGCGACATCAGTGGATGCCCTGAGCCACCTCAGCCGGTGCGTCTCCGCTGCCTGGAGCAAGCGCTGTGTGTGTGTGGGCGTGGCCGATCTGCTTGGCGGGGGCGGGGTGGGGAGTGGAGCCCTAGGACCTCCGGTCAGAGGCACTGCAGTGACATCAGTCGATGCCCTGAGCCACCTCAGCCGGTGCGTCTCCGCTGCCTGGAGCAAGCGCTGTGTGTGTGTGGGCGTGGCCGATCTGCTTGGCGGGGGCGGGGTGGGGAGTGGAACCCTAGGACCTCCCTGTCAGAGGCACTGCACTGACATCAGTCGATGCCCTGAGCCACCTCAGCCGGTGCGTCTCCGCTGCCTGGAGCAAGCGCTGTGTGTGTGTGGGCGTGGCCGATCTGCTTGGCGGGGGCGGGGTGGGGAGTGGAACCCTAGGACCTCCCTGTCAGAGGCGCTGCAGTGACATCAGTCGATGCCCTGAGCCACCTCAGCCGGTGCGTCTCCGCTGCCTGGAGCAAGCGCTGTGTGTGTGTGGGCGTGGCCGATCTGCTTGGCGGGGGCGGGGTGGGGAGTGGAGCCCTAGGACCTCCCGGTCAGAGGCACTGCAGTGACATCAGTCGATGCCCTGAGCCACCTCAGCCGGTGCGTCTCCGCTGCCTGGAGCAAGCGCTGTGTGTGTGTGGGCGTGGCCGATCTGCTTGGCGGGGGCGGGGTGGGGAGTGGAACCCTAGGACCTCCCTGTCAGAGGCACTGCACTGACATCAGTCGATGCCCTGAGCCACCTCAGCCGGTGCGTCTCCGCTGCCTGGAGCAAGCGCTGTGTGTGTGTGGGCGTGGCCGATCTGCTTGGCGGGGGCGGGGTGGGGAGTGGAACCCTAGGACCTCCCTGTCAGAGGCACTGCACTGACATCAGTCGATGCCCTGAGCCACCTCAGCCGGTGCGTCTCCGCTGCCTGGAGCAAGCGCTGTGTGTGTGTGGGCGTGGCCGATCTGCTTGGCGGGGGCGGGGTGGGGAGTGGAACCCTAGGACCTCCCTGTCAGAGGCGCTGCAGTGACATCAGTCGATGCCCTGAGCCACCTCAGCCGGTGCGTCTCCGCTGCCTGGAGCAAGCGCTGTGTGTGTGTGGGCGTGGCCGATCTGCTTGGCGGGGGCGGGGTGGGGAGTGGAGCCCTAGGACCTCCCGGTCAGAGGCACTGCAGTGACATCAGTCGATGCCCTGAGCCACCTCAGCCGGTGCGTCTCCGCTGCCTGGAGCAAGCGCTGTGTGTGTGTGGGCGTGGCCGATCTGCTTGGCGGGGGCGGGGTGGGGAGTGGAACCCTAGGACCTCCCTGTCAGAGGCACTGCACTGACATCAGTCGATGCCCTGAGCCACCTCAGCCGGTGCGTCTCCGCTGCCTGGAGCAAGCGCTGTGTGTGTGTGGGCGTGGCCGATCTGCTTGGCGGGGGGCGGGGTGGGGAGTGGAACCTAGGACCTCCCTGTCAGAGGCACTGCACTGACATCAGTCGATGCCCTGAGCCACCTCAGCCGGTGCGTCTCCGCTGCCTGGAGCAAGCGCTGTGTGTGTGTGGGCGTGGCCGATCTGCTTGGCGGGGGCGGGGTGGGGAGTGGAGCCCTAGGACCTCCCGGTCAGAGGCACTGCAGTGACATCAGTCGATGCCCTGAGCCACCTCAGCCGGTGCGTCTCCGCTGCCTGGAGCAAGCGCTGTGTGTGTGTGGGCGTGGCCGATCTGCTTGGCGGGGGCGGGGTGGGGAGTGGAACCCTAGGACCTCCCTGTCAGAGGCACTGCACTGACATCAGTCGATGCCCTGAGCCACCTCAGCCGGTGCGTCCTCCGCTGCCTGGAGCAAGCGCTGTGTGTGTGTGGGCGTGGCCGATCTGCTTGGCGGGGGCGGGGTGGGGAGTGGAACCCTAGGACCTCCCTGTCAGAGGCACTGCACTGACATCAGTCGATGCCCTGAGCCACCTCAGCCGGTGCGTCTCCGCTGCCTGGAGCAAGCGCTGTGTGTGTGTGGGCGTGGCCGATCTGCTTGGCGGGGGCGGGGTGGGGAGTGGAACCCTAGGACCTCCCTGTCAGAGGCACTGCACTGACATCAGTCGATGCCCTGAGCCACCTCAGCCGGTGCGTCTCCGCTGCCTGGAGCAAGCGCTGTGTGTGTGTGGGCGTGGCCGATCTGCTTGGCGGGGGCGGGGTGGGGAGTGGAACCCTAGGACCTCCCGGCCAGAGGCACTGCAGTGACATCAGTCTAAGCCTTGAGCCACCTCAGCCGGTGCGTCTCCGCTGCCTGGAGCAAGCGCTGTGTGTGTGGGCGTGGCCGGTCTGCTTGGCGGGGGCGGGGTGGGGAGTGGAACCCTAGGACCTCCCTGTCAGAGGCACTGCACTGACATCAGTCGATGCCCTGAGCCACCTCAGCCGGTGCGTCTCCGCTGCCTGGAGCAAGCGCTGTGTGGTGCGTGGGCGTGGCCGGTCTGCTTGGCGGGGGCGGGGTGGGGAGTGGAACCCTAGGACCTCCCGGTCAGAGGCACTGCACTGACATCAGTTGATGCCCTGAGCCACCTCAGCCGGTGCGTCTCCGCTGCCTGGAGCAAGCGCTGTGTGGTGGGTGGGCGTGGCCGATCTGCTTGGCGGGGGCGGGGTGGGGAGTGGAACCCTAGGACCTCCCTGTCAGAGGCACTGCACTGACATCAGTCGATGCCCTGAGCCACCTCAGCCGGTGCGTCTCCGCTGCCTGGAGCAAGCGCTGTGTGTGTGTGGGCGTGGCCGATCTGCTTGGCGGGGGGCGGGGTGGGGAGTGGAACCCTAGGACCTCCCTGTCAGAGGCACTGCACTGACATCAGTCGATGCCCTGAGCCACCTCAGCCGGTGCGTCTTCCGCTGCCTGGAGCAAGCGCTGTGTGTGTGTGGGCGTGGCCGATCTGCTTGGCGGGGGCGGGGTGGGGAGTGGAACCCTAGGACCTCCCTGTCAGAGGCACTGCACTGACATCAGTCGATGCCCTGAGCCACCTCAGCCGGTGCGTCTCCGCTGCCTGGAGCAAGCGCTGTGTGGTGCGTGGGCGTGGCCGGTCTGCTTGGCGGGGGCGGGGTGGGGAGTGGAACCCTAGGACCTCCCGGTCAGAGGCACTGCACTGACATCAGTTGATGCCCTGAGCCACCTCAGCCGGTGCGTCTCCGCTGCCTGGAGCAAGCGCTGTGTGGTGGGTGGGCGTGGCCGATCTGCTTGGCGGGGGCGGGGTGGGGAGTGGAACCCTAGGACCTCCCTGTCAGAGGCACTGCACTGACATCAGTCGATGCCCTGAGCCACCTCAGCCGGTGCGTCTCCGCTGCCTGGAGCAAGCGCTGTGTGTGTGTGGGCGTGGCCGATCTGCTTGGCGGGGCGGGGTGGGGAGTGGAACCCTAGGACCTCCCTGTCAGAGGCACTGCACTGACATCAGTCGATGCCCTGAGCCACCTCAGCCGGTGCGTCTCCGCTGCCTGGAGCAAGCGCTGTGTGTGTGTGGGCGTGGCCGATCTGCTTGGCGGGGGCGGGGTGGGGAGTGGAGCCCTAGGACCTCCCGGTCAGAGGCACTGCAGTGACATCAGTCGATGCCCTGAGCCACCTCAGCCGGTGCGTCTCCGCTGCCTGGAGCAAGCGCTGTGTGTGTGTGGGCGTGGCCGATCTGCTTGGCGGGGGCGGGGTGGGGAGTGGAACCCTAGGACCTCCCTGTCAGAGGCACTGCACTGACATCAGTCGATGCCCTGAGCCACCTCAGCCGGTGCGTCTCCGCTGCCTGGAGCAAGCGCTGTGTGGTGCGTGGGCGTGGCCGGTCTGCTTGGCGGGGGCGGGGTGGGGAGTGGAACCCTAGGACCTCCCTGTCAGAGGCACTGCACTGACATCAGTCGATGCCCTGAGCCACCTCAGCCGGTGCGTCTCCGCTGCCTGGAGCAAGCGCTGTGTGGTGCGTGGGCGTGGCCGGTCTGCTTGGCGGGGGCGGGGTGGGGAGTGGAACCCTAGGCCCTCCCGGTCAGAGGCGCTGCAGCGACATCAGTGGATGCCCTGAGCCACCTCAGCCGGTGCGTCTCCGCTGCCTGGAGCAAGCGCTGTGTGGTGCGTGGGCGTGGCCGGTCTGCTTGGCGGGGGCGGGGTGGGGAGTGGAACCCTAGGAACCTCCCGGTCAGAGGCACTGCACTGACATCAGTTGATGCCCTGAGCCACCTCAGCCGGTGCGTCTCCGCTGCCTGGAGCAAGCGCTGTGTGGTGCGTGGGCGTGGCCGGTCTGCTTGGCGGGGGCGGGGTGGGGAGTGGAACCCTAGGACCTCCCGGTCAGAGGCACTGCACTGACATCAGTCGATGCCCTGAGCCACCTCAGCCGGTGCGTCTCCGCTGCCTGGAGCAAGCGCTGTGTGGTGCGTGGGCGTGGCCGGTCTGCTTGGCGGGGGCGGGGTGGGGAGTGGAACCCTAGGCCCTCCCGGTCAGAGGCGCTGCAGCGACATCAGTGGATGCCCTGAGCCACCTCAGCCGGTGCGTCTCCGCTGCCTGGAGCAAGCGCTGTGTGGTGGGTGGGCGTGGCCGGTCTGCTTGGCGGGGGCGGGGTGGGGAGTGGAACCCTAGGCCCTCCCGGTCAGAGGCGCTGCAGCGACATCAGTGGATGCCCTGAGCCACCTCAGCCGGTGCGTCTCCGCTGCCTGGAGCAAGCGCTGTGTGGTGCGTGGGCGTGGCCGGTCTGCTTGGCGGGGGCGGGGTGGGGAGTGGAACCCTAGGACCTCCCGGTCAGAGGCACTGCACTGACATCAGTTGATGCCCTGAGCCACCTCAGCCGGTGCGTCTCCGCTGCCTGGAGCAAGCGCTGTGTGGTGGGTGGGCGTGGCCGATCTGCTTGGCGGGGGCGGGGTGGGGAGTGGAACCTTAGGACCTCCCGGTCTGAGTGACTGCTCTGGACATCAGGTTGCTGCACTGAGCCACCTTTGCCGGGCGTGGCGTGTGGGGGCGGGGGTGGGCGTGGCGCCAGCTCGAGCCGGAAGCTCCCGCGCCGCCCACCGCGTTGCGCCACCGCCCAAAGATAGCCCCCCTCCCCCTCTCCCACCACCCCACCATCCCACCGCGCTCCCCTTACGACTCTGTCACACTCGCGATTTCCACGGAGGAAGTGGCGGGAGCTAAAGCTGTCACGCCACGACTGCAACCGATTCCTCTCTTTCCAGATGAAACGCTTAGAATGAAGCCGCACGAAAATTTGTGTGTGTACTTTCTGAGGGTGGTATAAAGAAAATAAATGAAGTATCAATAAAAATAAATATCAATAAAAATAAATGTGATATAAAGAAATGTATAATAAAGTATCAATATTGAATGTATTATTATTAACTATCAATATTACTGCATCAATTACTATCATAACAATTAAATATTCCTTAATTCAACCAATCTCTCATGAACAACTCTTCGGTCTTAGCGATCTCGACCACCGGGAATTAGAAGTTTATTCGTCGGGATGAAAGACGTATGGTAAGCTTTCTCCCCGGGTGCTCGCCTGTCGAAGCGAATCTGTGAGCGGCGATTGTGTGCGGAGTCGGGGAATTCCCGCCCGGTCTACAACAATAAACGCGCCCGCGCAGCCCAGCACGGTCACTTCGTGTGTGGGCGTAAACCCCTTCGGTGTGGTCTCTGGTCTACCCTCCCCACCCCCTCACCCCTCCACTACTCCTCCCCTCCCCTACCAATCCACCTCCCCTCCCCATCCCACTTACCCCTCCCTCCCCTCTCCACTCTCCCCGTTCCCAACTCCACCCTCCCCTCCCAACCCTCTCCTCCTTTCCCAACCCCATCCCACCCCTCCCCTCCCCATCCCCCATCACCCCACCCAATCCATGTGCGAGTGGAAGGGGTGGCGCGAGCGAAGGGGTATTTCCAGCGTTTTGAGTTCTTCCACCTGGCGTGACACTGCACCGCCAAACGACCCTTATGTCTGGGAAGGTGAAGTAAACCAATGGGAACGCAGTTGTTCCTATTGTTTTGCTTCACCTTCTATCTAACTATATTATTAATAATGTTTTTCCACATACGATTTTGATGAATTGGTTGATTTGTTATTCCCAGTGTGTCAAGTGCAACGGTCAATAATCCCATAAGTGTAGTGCATTTTTATCGCGGGGGTGGCGTTCCCACTCTGGATGGTGAGATCCGGCGCCGACTTTCATCGAGTTGTGGTGTTTCCCCAACCAGGTATCTCCCAGTACCGGGGTACCATCCCAGCTAGGTTAATCTCTAAGCTCCAGAATGGTCTCCCGGCATGTGCGATAGTGTAGTGCATGCTAGTCTTAAGTGTGTGTGTGTGTGTATGTGTGTGTGTAAGGGGAGAGAATAGGACAAGGAAGAGGAAGGAATGATTTCGCACGTCCCGTGGCCCGTTTGTTAGGGTACTGCTCCGGCATTCGCCAGGTGTTGATCGGATTATGTTCGGTTACTGCCGGGACGCGAGACAAACTGAAAAAAAAATCGGGACTGTCCCGACAAAATCGGGACTGTCTCCGGGAGAGATGGCTCAGTGCATCAACCTGATGTCACCGCAGTCCCTCTGACCGGGAGGTCCTAGGTTTGAGTCCCAACGGCGGCAGAATTTTCGACACTAGCTTGTCAGCTATGTCGAATTCAGTCGCTGTCTGGAAGAGAATTCTAGCGGCCGGCTGCTCTGATCGGTAGTTTTCCGTGGTTTCTCTCATCAACACCAGGCGAATGCCGGAGCAGTACCCTAACAAACCATCCACGGACCGCGCGCAATCTTTCCTTCCTCTTCCTTGCCCTATCCTTCCTCTTACACGCACACTTACACTAACACGCACTACACTACCACACGTGCCGGGAGACCGGTCGGGAGCTTAAGGCTTGTCCCGTCTGGGGCGGTGCCTCGCTGGTGGGTGATACCTGGTTGAGGGGAAACCCCGCTAGTCGACGGTAGGTCGACGCCACATCTCGCCATCCAGCGGGGAAAAGACCATCGCCACCTCCCGAAAAAAAAACTCGCACTACACTTACCTATGACCTAACTAGTTGACGCGCCCGAAAACACGAATCAGTCAATCAATCGGGAGTGTCCCGACAAAATCGGAACGGTTGGCAAACTCTGGGTCTAGGTGTATTTGGGAATTTTGAGTCCCGCCGGCCCGTGTGTGTCTGGCCGTCGCGTGTGGTGCGGAGGTAAACAAGGTGTTGGTTTTTTTCCGCGGGAGGAACTGGGCCGCGTCGATCCTACGAGGAGTGACTAAGGCTGCGCCCCTGGGCTGTTTAGACTGCGCGCGCCGCGGAAATAGTCGGGCGCCCCGGGCAGGAAACGGAGGCCGCGATGACGGTGGAGTGTTGAAGACGTGGGTGGAACGTTTTAAATACGCGATGATGTCAAGCCACGGTTGGAACGTTCGTTCGATTCTTTGCTGCGGGTTGGAGAAAGAGGGGGCAATATTTGCTAATGCTGAGCTGTAGGGGTGAGAGAGAGAGGGGTGTCGTTGTAAGAAAGCAGTACACGAATCCATGTAGGTAAGTAACTTACCTAAAATTATCGGTTGATTCCCATACTGTACTATTTTTCCTTTTGTCTATAAATTTAAAGTTTATAAAAAATAATTGGAAAAATATATTGTTCTATAAAAAATAGGGCTGATATTAATACAATATGCACTGTAATATAATAAACAGAACCAAACTAAAATAAAAAACTGAACTAAAATACAATAAACTTACAGGCAATGATAATAAAAACAAATCCAAAGTTCAACGAATAACAATTTATTAACAAAAAAATGAACTAATGAATCTAATCATACTACTATTTACTATGAACAGATATCTTCTTACTTTCTGGGTGTGGAAATGAAATATAAGAAAATGATAAACTTCAATACAACAATCTCCACAACGAAACGATTAAATTCACTGAAAAAATAAGAAGGAAACGAAACACATTAAAAATATTCATTAACATTAATCTGTTCTGACAGTTCATGTTTTCAAAAAAACCACTCAAATATCTCTCCCAATTTCCATAGAATTGTGTTCTCTCCCTCTCTCTCTCTCTCTCTCTCTCTCAGTTTATAAACTCCAATATTTGGGTTTTCGGATACTTTCGTCTTCATTTAGTGATGTTTAAAAAAATATCATTATACCTTACCGATGTCTCAAAAATTCTTTCTCCACGTATTGATAATATTATCTGGGCATAATCCACATTAGCTTCAAAACAAAACGTTCGCAATCCGTATCATTACTCCATCAACCAAAATAACTTCTTTTACACCGTCTCACAATAACTTCTCACCCTTTTTCGTTGTTGATTTTTATCAGTCGTCATGACATTTATGACCCTTAGTTTACTACATAGTCTTCCTCTTCAGTAAGGTTTGCGGCAATCATCGATTCATTACAATACAATATTAGACAAAATGTGCTTAAAATTGTCTCAAGAACTTTTTCTCGAAATTTGGACGTTTCCTTCCCGGACACCCTGTATATTTGAGCTGGCAGCAGGTTCTCACCGCTCAACCACCTGTGTGGCTGTTCGGAGAAAACGGATCCTCGGCCGACGGGTGTGACCTACTGCCCCGCAACGGGCGTCGAACCCAGATCGCGCCACGAGGTTTCCGTTCCCCCTCTTGACTACCACCGCTCACAGGTCGATGGTGCACCTGCGGGATGACAATACTTTCGAGGTGGCTCAGTGCAGCAACTGATGGTACTGCAGTGCCTCTGATCGGGAGGTCCTAGGTTCGAGTCCCGACGGCGGCAGGATTTTCGACACTAGCTCGTCAGCTAGGTCGAATTCAGTCGCTGTCTGAAGGAGAATTCTAGCGGCCGGCTGCTCTGATCGGTAGTTTTCCGTGGTTTCTCCGATCAATACTAGGAGAATGCCGGAGCAGTACCCTAACAAACGGGCCACGCACGATCTTTTCTTCCTCTTCCTTGTCCTATCCTCTTCTCTTATACACACTTACACTAACACGCACTACACTACCACACATGCCGAGAGGCCGGTCGGAAGCTTACCGACTGGGGGCGCTGGGACCCGCTGGGGGCGGTTCCCCGCTTTGGGGAGATACCTGTTTGGGGAAAATCGCGCTAACCGACGGTAGGTCGACGCCGGATCTCGTCATCCAGCGGGGGAAGATTGTCGCCTGCTCACGCGATGAAATCATGCATTGACACTCCCAGAATCACTTTTACAATACATTCTCTTTTCACCATACGTAGTGCAACAAAAAAATAATGCATTAGAAGTAGAAAAATGTAGTTTTTAAAAACACGGAGAAAATGTGGAATAAATATTCTTTAATACTGTAAGATGTTCAAATGTGTTCCATTTCTTCACAGTATTCCACATTGCTGGTACATTTTCCTAGTAAATGAACCAAACTTCGGCGATTTCATGATTTTCCCCGTTGAATAAATTAATCAATCATGACAGACTCTGAGGTGAATGGTAAGCATAGATGGATAGAGTTTGCTACCTCAAACGTTAAGCACTGTCGATCTTCTGCGCATGCGCAGATGCACTAAAGTGATGCGAAACGTGAACGACGCATGAGCAAAAGATGGATAATGCTTAACGTTTTAGGTGGCAAAAACTGGAGAGTTTTTGCACCCTCGAACGTGAAGCACTATCAATCTTCCGTTCATGCGCAGATGGACAAAACTGATGCGAAATTTGAACTGTTCACGAGCAGAATATCGATAGTAGATAACGTTCGAGGTAGCAAAAACTAGACTACTTCTGCACCCTCGAACGTGAATCACTATCGATCTTCGGGGCATGCTAAGATGCACTAAAATGATGCGAAACTTGAACTGCGTATGAGCAGTAGATCGACAGTGCTTCACGTTAGAGGTTGCAAAAACTAGAGTTTTTGCACTCACGAACGTGAAGCCCTATCGATACTCTCCTCATCCGCAGATGCACTGAAGTGCAAAATTTGGACTGCGCATCAGCAGAAGATCGATAGTGCTTAACGTGCGAGGTGGCAAAAACTAGAGAGTTTTTGCACCCGTGAACGTGAAGCACTATCGATCTCCTGTGGTGCGCAAATGAACGAAAGTGATGCGAAACATAACGTAGCTCGATAAGATCGATAAAATTGTAAGATAAATAAGCTCGTAAGATAGATAAGCTCGTAAGATAGATAAGCTCGTAAGATAGATAAGCTCGTAACATAGATAAGCTCGCAAGATAGATAAGCTCGTAAGATAGATAAGTTCGAAAGATAGATAAGTTCGTAAGATAGATAAGATCGTAAGATAGATAAGATCGTAAGATAGATAAGCTCGTAAGATAGATATGCTCGTAAGATAGATAAGCTCGAAAGATAGATAAGCTAGTAAGATAGATAAGCTCGTAAGATCGATAGTACTTAACGTCCGAAGTTGCAGAAAAACTCCCTGCTCTCCGTCGAGGAAGCGCCGTCGACTTTTTCCTCCGCGAGACGTTCGCCAGCGCGATCTAGCGGCCGCGCGGGGGCGGGGCGGAGGCAGACGGCATGAGTCAGCGCTCCTGGCGGCGGGTGGGGGAGGCGGCGGTGGCCGCATAGCCGGGTCTGGCGTTCCGCCCCCGCCACTCTCTGCTCCCCGTCCCTCCCTCAAGGACGTTGCAGCCGCACTGCAACCACGCCGTCTGCAGCGAAGCCCGCTCGCTTTGCTCCGGACGACTCGTGGATTACGGGCCCGCCAACTGCTGTGGTCATGACTACTCTCTGGATCTGAATCAGTGAAATTGTCGCTGATTCAATCAGTGAGAGCCGAAGTCACTGATATCTTCAGTCGAAATGGGTAGTAACGCTGACAATCAGCGAATATGCGAACCTTTTCGTAATGACCGACAGTATTTCGCTGGTCGTCAGTGGTAAAGTGCCGCGCCACCATCGCTCACTGATCGTTCAGTCGTCACGTTCAATTAGTTGTCACTAATTCAAACAGTGAAGTTTCACTGATTCAAAAAGTGGACCCCATTTTTACTGATTTGTTCAGTTCAATTCCCTGGTTGTCAGTGGCAGAGTTATAACTGACACCATCAGTGAGTAGTCACTGTCAATCAGTAGTTTTTCACTGATTCAGACTGAGAGGTTAGAGACCGGAATTTTATGTAGTTACATATTTTTTTTGTCTTTCTTCTTACTGTTCTCAAAATTGTAATCTCGGCAAATCATCGTCCACCTAACACAATATCATTTTTACATATTTCGTTACATATTTTTTACATATTTGGCACTATATTACATATTTCGCTATTTTCTTAACATATTTCTTTTTATTCTATCAATTTTCTTACATATTTTTTGAAAAGAATTTTCAAAAAAAATCTTCTCGTGGTACGCTTCGTGAAGACTCTGTTCTCACAGTCCGACGCGCCTTCAGTTATCTCATTGGCGAGAAGTGCGCGTCAGCGACAAACAATTCTCGCCTTTACGCCCACTCATTGACGCCGCGTTTGGAGACCTTTAACCTCAATTTCCAAGAAACTTTGGCGATCGCCGTCGTGTAACAGTTCGATGAGAATATTCCACTCTGCAGTGATTGCTGGTCGTAGATTTCGCCAGTTTGTTCGATGGCTTCTGTTGTGTCTAGTCTGGCTGCTAAACTACATTCCTGGATAACTATTTGTGAAGATTTTATTACTGATGGGAAAGCTGCATTGTGCAAGTGTGCATCAACTTGTGCTTTCATAGTGATTTTTAAAACTTTTGCATTGTTTTTAAAATTTATAGAGGAAGTGTTTTTGTAAATCTATGTTTGTATTATGTAAATGAGTTTTATAATTAGAGTATTTTAATATTACATATTATATCTGATTTTACTTATTTATTGCATATTCGTACTGTTTTCATTAGATATTAATGTACTTACGAGTATTTTGACGATTCATACTACGTGTTTTCCGGTGTCTATTCATGAGTTCGTGTGAGTGTAGTGTATCCTTTATTTCTGTAGATGGCTACGGATTGTAATTGTCCAGAAATGTATTGAGCCTGTGGTAACCCTCGCACCATATTTGGGGTCTTTTTGAACCCCGTCATCTTTAATTTTCTAATATTTTCCTCAATATTTGCAGGATAATTTCAGTCTTCTAGATATACCTTCGTGCACTTGTTAAGCAGGTACGAAAGCATTTTCACATATTTTCCAAATTTCATTAGAGTTATTATTTTTCCTCGTTACATGCGACTGGTTTGATCTAAGGTATACCCTGACATGTTCCTAGTCTCATTTGACATATCTTGCCATGAACTTCAAATAATGTGTCTGTTACAGTCAATATTTGATTTTCCTCGAAAGAAGTTTCGTAAAGTATTATAAATATTTCTGAACCATTATGTATCAACAATGGAGATTACGTACGGTAGAGGCTATTCTTTTTATGAAATATTCAATTTAAGTAAATTATATTTACTTGTTATTGAAATAACTTATAAGATGTATTCTTATGTAAAAACAATTCTTTATACTCAGTATATTGCCGTACACATTCGTGTTTACCACTTCCAGTTGTCAGTATAGCGTGGGGTCCAAAAAGACCCGAAGTATAGTACTTGATTATAATTGCAGATATGATACGAGGGTTAATAATGTGTAAGTAAAGAGATTCGCAAGCGCATATTCTACAATATGGGTTGCACCTAGAGGCAACGTTCCAATCGAGGAAAGAGGGACGTCTGTTGAATTGAATTGAATTCAGTTGCCTTGTTTTTACGTGGCGAAACTCAGGCTATGAAGCTTGCTCTTCCGTCTCACCACGCAAATTTCGCTACGCTCCTTTCACCAACTAACAGAAAGAAGATATTATATCGGGTGACGAAACAGGCGATTTGAATTTAGCTCAGAGGCTTCATTTAGGCTTGAGGATCTTTTACATGCAAGTAAATCTGCTAACAAGGGACAGCCGGCTTTACTTCCCCTCCGAAGGAAGGAGTACAAGGATTTTTTTTTGCCCTTAAAAATTCACGGCTTCGATCGGGTTTGAACCCGCGAACTTGGGTATAGCAGTCTGTTGGTACCGATTGATTGATTATTAGTGTTTTCCGCGCGGGTCACTGCTAGGTCATTAACTCCGTAAGCGAAGTGCGTGATTTTTTTTATCTCGGTGATCTTCCCTGGCTGAATGGCGAGAGTCGCCGTCGATCTACACGTCGTCTTGCGAGGTTTTTCCCGAACCAGGTATCTCCCACCAGTTGGTCACCACCCTAGCCGGTGAGAAGCTTCCGGTCTCCAGAAAAGTGTGGTAATGTAGAGCGTGTGAGTGTAAGGGGTCTGGGTAGAACCGAAGAGGAAGGAAAGATCGCACGAGGTCTGTGGATCGCTTGTTAGGATACTGCTCCGGCATTCGCCTGGTGTTGATCGGTGAACGTTCTGTAAATTCTGTTTAATGTCTCAGTGTACCTGAAATTCTTGGCAGAGACCGTGGTCCCGTGAGAGTGGCCTAGTCTGCAAACGGAAGATTTTCACTCGTCTTTTCAGCATTCCCATATGTTTCCAAATATTAGCATTTGCTATATTTCTTTCTATTGAAACGTTTCTTGGCGACTCCAGTTTCAGATAGATTGACATGGAAACTGATCTATCTCCTTGGAAATTACAATTCGCAGTTTTGTCTTGCTCTCGATCTCGCGGTTTTTTGGATCTTCTACATTTCAGCGCTAGATTTTCAGAATAAATTCAGTGAATCTTAGTAAAGCTTGGAAAATAATCTGTTACTTCTTTTACGCGTATTTGTTCTTTAACCCTTCGACTATCGAGGTATTTTGCACACGTCCAATACCAAGGGAGGTAACGAAGTAACCTCACGGAAAATTCAATTTAAAAAAAAATATTTTTACCGTAAATGTCGTAATATTGTTGTTGTTATGAAGATTATATTAATAAAATATTTAGCAATTTTAACAATATATTTTACATCCGGACTTTGTCCACAACGAAGAGGTCTCGAACGCCAAATCATGCCCTTATAGAGCACATTATACTATTCGTATTGTCTCTTTCACTTGATACTCTTCTCATCTGAGGTACAAGTCATCATTCACGTTTTCCTCGTCTTCAGCACAAATAATACCGTCAACTTATTTATAATCTATTTACATTATCTTCATCAAGCTCTCAAGCCATCTACACATCACGATCTTCTTTACACAAATCGTCTGGATTGTGATAACTTAATAATTTTTCGAAACCTTCAAGACCAATTCTTCGACATGTTCACGTACTAACGCACAAGTATTGCAATAATTCTTCATAGGAATGTCCACAATACTTTCTCCCATCTCTCGCTGATAACATAACCTCAAACCAAATTATTAAATCCCGAACGTTCAATACCGACGGGGGTAAAGTACTAATCACGGCCACAAGTTGAAGCCGTGAAATGACTACAAGCCAAAAAAACAGGTTTTTCTAACAACATATTTTAGATAAATATGTAAAAAACAACTACACAAGATATCAGATATGTAAACAAATTATAAGATGATAAAAAATTGTAAAATATGTGTTGGGGTAACTTAGTTACCCCCCTCGGTAGCAGGAGGGTTAACGATACGTACGAGCAATGTCCGTGAAACAAGATCTCGTAGATGCACTTTCAGTTCCCTTCCTTTAGGAGCTCTTTGCCGCGTTTCTGTAAGATTTTTGGCAACGGGGTTCCGAAGGTGTCTCGGAGTTCACATCGTTAGCATCTCGAGTCGAAGCGATAGAATTCGCTGGCGGCAGCACGCGTCACTTCCTGGCCGACTCCCAAGGCGGGCCTGATTGCGTAGTTGCTGTTTTCCCTCTATCCCTCTTCGCGCGCTCTCCAATGTTAATCTTTGTTTTTCTCCCTGAGAGAGCGCTGCTTCTAGACGAGTCAACATGAGCCAATGCAAACAGTCTTCCTTGTTTTCCCGACTCACACTTACGAGCAGGGTGCGAAATAAAAAAGAACTCGCCTTTTGAAACAAAAGGAACTCGTTTTTTAAGCTCTTTTTCGTGCGTTCTTACATTTGAATGTGTAAGTATTGCTGTGATTTTTTTAATGAATATATTAGGAATACTCGGTATCTTTTGTTTTAGAATAAATAGTGGTTATCTTCTTTAGCTACCTTTTTATCTTTATTACTTATGACAGTACATTATAAAAACTGACTAAAATACTGATTAAAAATACAAGTAAATTAAAATTTATCATAAATGAAAATTGATTTGCGACTACTTAGACATTATTCACATTTGGAAGAGTGGTAGTTCAGATGCATCAATACATTTTTTGCCAATTAATAATAATTGTCTTGAAATATATTTTTCATGTGAGAAAACAGTCTTCATTAATTTTTAATATAAGTTTTACCCCAAATGTTGGCATTAAAATTAGGCAAAAAACTGTCATTGGGTACAAAAATATCAGATTGTTAGCAATGCTTAATCTTTTTTCTTAGTCTAGAAACTTCGTTACACTTGGTTCTTGTTATTCTTATTCTTGATTGCCAAGCTTAATGGAATCAAATATTATATATGCTGTTACATTTGTAAACCTCTCTTTTCTGAGCGATAAGTAATAAATTTCGAATCACAAGTTGTTACTGCGCTTGTTCACCATCATTTTTATTGTACATTCAACTCATTCTTATCAAAATAGACACATTCTTGTATTCCTTCAAATCTGTTTGATTTGAAAGTCGTCAAAAGAGGAAAACTATGTGACGTGCAGAGAAGAAACAATGCAATATTTCTAAAAATCAACTTTGTCTTCGAATGTAACTGCAGTGTGTTGCCATCTTTTGTTCATTGAAAACTGTATTAAAACGTTTGCTGTCGTGTATTCAAATTGGTATGAACGATAAATTGAGTTTTAGTTTGTTCATGTTGCTTCTTTCACTTACTGCGTCCCCCTAATTTTTAGAGAAAAATTTCACTCATAATCATCTTATCACATTACGTCATTGACTGATTACTGTCAACCCCTGACATATTCAATTGAATAACAATTAGTTCATCTCATGTAATCTTCTATGCCTCGTCTTCCCTTACAGAGCAAACGAGTATTCGTGACTTCTTTCGCAGACAGTACGAAGCAAAAGTAGCTTGTTAGGGCTCAGAATTCTGATCGCCGTCGGAATTGCAGATTGGACTAGTTTTCTCCGATTCTACGTCAAAGCCTCCTGCAGTTTCCACATTCCATTCCTAGTTTCTCTTCTGCATTGAAAGTAAACCTTGTGAATGCAGTCTAAATGTAACACATCTGAGAAGAACTTTCTCTCATCAGTTGCTATAATCCTTAGGTCTACTAGAAGCAAAAAATATGAATACAAGGAGGCGACAAATAAATAAAATTAACGAAATTGTTTGTGCTTCCTGTTATTTCGTTAATTAATCTACCTTTTCCAATCTATATTTTTGGGCGGGATATTTCAGAAAGATATTTCATCATGGTTGTAGAATTAAGATTCTACTCCTAATTGTAGAATTGTGAATTCGACGAGCATTTTTTCACACAGAAATCGGAGTCATCATACAAAGTACTAACAAACACTTTACCCAGGAGAATATCCCAATGAAGAACAAAGAAACACTGTACCCAGGAGAATATGCTAATGAAAAACTGTCTAAGATTCTCGTGTACTATACTTCCATTAAAACAGTGTGTTCCTTCATGGTCACGAGCTGAGAAGAGAGGGGGAGGTTGTCATCCAATCGGGAGCATCAACACAAAACATTAGGATGTAACGAAGCTCACGATTGGATTACAGTGTTCCCCTCTCCTGCCGACCCGTGACCTTGAAGGGACACACTACTTTAATCGGAGTGTGTCCAAGTTTCTTGGAAACTGATTTCCACGAGAAGCACCGAACATCTAAGGAATATCAGTAGAGGCAAGCCTTGATTTCTGGCGGAACGTGATGGAATGACGTTCCATTACATGAGGAATAATTATTAAATTATAATATAAATTTTCAAATATTTCTATTAAATTAATCGTTAATTTGCGACGCGTCCTGGAGTCAAAAATTTTAGAAATCAAGCACTGAGTAAATGTATATAGGTGTTTCAGAGTAAATGTCACAAACTTCTAGGGCATGTAGAGGAATTGAAATGATAACGTTTTGCCAATGAACATACAGAAGACACTCATTAGGGAAATGTGAGATTGTTCTACATGCAGATGTCTCAGAATAAATATCACAAACTTTTAGGTCATGAAGAGGGATCGAAAATGGTAACTTTTTGCCAGTGAACATGTAGAGGAAAATAGCGTACATTGGCAAATTTCTTATAATAAAGTTACTCATCTGCTATTTGCCCCTGAATGACAGGGAATTCTGTATACACCCGTGTTCGGCAGATGAATTTCCTTCAGAGTGACAGACCGCCTTGTGTGGCTCAGGGCATCAACTGATGTCACTGCACAGCCTTTGACCTGGAGGTTCTAAGGATCGAGTCCCGATGGTCCAGAATTTTCCACACTTGCTTGTCATCTACTCGGTCGAATTCAGTCGCTGTCTGGAGGAAAATCCTAACGGCGTGCTGCTGTTGGTAGTTTTTCGTGGTTTCTCCCATCAACACCAGGCGCATGTCGGAGCAGTACTCTTACAAACGTGCCACGGACCGCGCGCGATATTTCCTTCCTCTTCCTTGCCCCCTTACACATATTTACACTTACATGCACTACACTGGGGATCAGTCGGTAGCCAAGTGTTTGTCCCGACTGGAGCGGTGTCAAGCTGGTGGGAGATACCTAGTTTTGAAAAAACCCCGCTAGCCCGATCTCATCATCCAACGGGGGAAGATCACCGCCCCTTCCCGTGTTAACAACTTTCACTACATATACGGGACTAATGACCATATCCGTTAACACTCCCGGAAACACAAAATGATCAATCAGTCAATCTGAAGAATAAAAATACTTCCTTTATTAGTGCTGCCTCATTCTTATAGATCCAAACGATAGGGTAAGCCTGCTGATCTAGAAACACTATCGCCGATTTGCGTGTAGGAGTATCTAGGGCCTACACTTGAATGGGGATGTAGTGACATTAGTCGAAGTAGAATAACAATGGAATCAATGTTTAAAGTTTATGGTAGATTTACGAACCATTAAGTTCAGTTTGTTTTGCTCGAAGTGTGTTTCACTCTCATGTAGATTGAAACATTCATGAAATGTTTTGAGGGACATCAGCTCCTCTATCAACGCCTGTTTATTGCCACTGTAGAATTTCAACTTGCGTCTCAACGTCCTTTACGCAAAATAATTTAATCTTCACGTTTAAAAGGGGGATTGTGGTACCAAAGAAAAAACAGTTTTAGTTTGCAGTTTTAACAGTTGTAAATATTTCCTAACTTGTTAGGACTCGTCTTAAGACGTTTCTCTGGAAAATGAAAATGTTCCCGAAAAATATGACATACTTTGCTGGCACAAAATTTTGAAAGTCTTATTTTTTTTTAGAAAGGTATACTTTTGATGCATCTGGAAGTATCTCTGATACCTGCGACTTCGGAGAAGTTTTAGTGCCTATCGGGTAATTGACCTGAGTTCTAGTGGTACGTGTACCATCATTAGGCGAAAAGAATTCTTGAAAAGATCCTCGGATAGTATAGAATAATGCGTATACATGCTATTACCATTAGGTATCTTCAGATCATTCGTTCTCAGGCGTTTCTATTAATGTATTATGTCAAAAGTTGTTCAAACGTTGTTATGTATTATGGGGAGATGTGTGTTCTGTGCTCCATTTTTTATATTCGATACATACCCTTTTCGCGGATTCGAGGATATCGAGGAATTCAGATGAAAATAAGCTGGCGAGAATTTGCTTCAATTTCATGGCAATGATTGATAAAAAATATTCAATGGTGTGTAATAAAAACAATTTGCAAAAACAAATCAGCTACAGATTTTGATATTATCCCTTTTCGTGAAGGAATATACTTCTTGTTGCTGCGAGAACATGGAGAGCGATAATTTGAATAAATTTATTTTCCAATGAACTGTAGAAAACATGCCGGATAGTTAAGGTATGTTTATAATTGTGAAGATACAATTTGCTAAAACAAAACATATTTTATTTTATTCTGATAGTTTATTGCTTGTTATTGACTTCGATACGGAGTTTGATATTAATTGCAGAACTTACTTGGATCGAGAAGATCTTGATGACGAGGACAATATGAAAACAGTAGAATATGCTACATGTTCTCTTATAGAGGGAATTATGAGAAGGATTTAGGAAAGGGAATTAAGGGCGAGAAATATGAAGTGGCAAGCCGAGTCAAGTTAACTACTTGCCAATAAGTAAATAAGTAAACACGAACAATTAAAATTAGGTAAAAATAAAATCAAGCAAATGTACCCCGGGCGTTAACTGGTTCTAATGATTGAGCGATGACGGTTGTGCCGCTAGGGGTCGCATGATTGCGACTATATCGAGCAGTGCTGGCGATCATGCGACTCCTGGCGGCACAACGGAGAACGACGCGAAATACAGTGAGATATTCCATTTTATTGACACCGCCCGTGCGCCAAGAAAGAAAAACCGAAGTTTAACAAGTAGTGAAATTTCGGCACCGTGGATTAGGCAATTACTTTCCTTTCAGGCGCGTTGTGTTGGTGGTCGCTTTGGCATCCCGCGTCGCCAGAAACAGGAGAACGGAGGAAAACCATTAGCACGTTTGCTTTCTCTAGCTGCTCGAGCGATTTCCAAGTTGACGCCACTGTTCTCTAACACAGGCTCTTTCCCCTTTTAACATTTTACATGTAATTGGTGGAAACCAATGTCATTTAAACACTCTTGTGATGTTGTGTAATCATATGCAAATTAAAATCGACTAGAAGAAATGCTATTTTTTTAAATTAAAATATTTTCATCCTCATATTCGTTAATTATAAATGTTTAATGGTTATAAAATTATTCCTCAGTTTAATTTCTTACCCTCTAATTCGACACTTGACTATTATGTAATAAACATGTAATTCAAGTTGCGAATAAAACTTTTTATTAAAATTTTAAGATTATATACATTTATTATTAAAAATATGCAGTTAATGGGCTTATCAATTATATCATAAGACAACTTAATCACATCCAATAGGATGAACAGAGTCTTCGAATCTTCTGAAAGTTAAAGAAATTATTCAAAGAAAATTTTTGTGCCAAATATTAGATTCCAAGATTTATCGGAACAAAAACCGTTTCAAAAAGAATGATAGCTTTTGGTAGTGTCCAACTCTATTTCCACCTATATATTTCTAAAATATATTTTCTCAATTTTCTCGGTTCCTTCATAGTAGAGAAAAACTATGTCTATGGATATTATAGAAGAGTAAAACATGTTCCTTTATGCAAATTTTTATTTAAAAAAATCAGGAGCCGTTCTTTAAGAAATGAGTAGTTCTAAAAGCTCGCAAAATTGAGCTCATTTTCACAGCATTGCTCACAAATACTATAATTTAGAAAAATATTGGTAATCTACATATTGACATATTGAGGTGTATTCGTATTAAAAAAATACATTTGCCTAATTTTAGAAAACTTAAAAGAATACATCAAAATTACTATTAGATCATGTTATTCAGTGCATTTAGCACTATACTGACCAAACGTTTCAAGAAAAAGTTTGCGGCTGTTTTTTAAAGTATTATTTTTTAAGTTGCCTTTACTTATATGAAAAAGTGAAAACTATTTACATTTTGGGAAAAAATGTACATGACTTTATTTAAAGATATAATTTTAAAGAAAAGATTTCATTTATAAGATAAATCTTTAAATTCAATATTTTTACAGAATTTCACAAATATCGAACTTGCACAATTTTTACACGCGTACTTTTGCTATATCCAACAGAAAGTGTAATCCCAAAATTTGAAGCAATTTTAAGAAAAAAATGTAAGTGCCCTTGAGACTTCATGTAAAGTACCTCCAAAATTAAAATACCAATTTCAAATCCAATGGACCTGTACATCAGTCACTTTGAGCGGGGAATATCAACTTTGGTGGAAATCTTATTTACGGTTTGGCCGCTAGAGTTGTTCACAGACGGAAGAATAGACTTCCATTTTTGCATTGTTCACAGACGGGCGGACACGTTTTTTTACCTACAAAACGAACCTACCTCAAGAACCTACAAAACGTTGATTCTACCTGCACAATGAGTTAAAGTAAGGAGTAAATGTACTACTCATAGGAACAATAATTTTCCAATTTTCCACAGCAGGAACCTACATTACACAACTTTTTTTTCTGTCAAAACATCACCTTTGCAGAATTACATAACTTTTCTATAATACGTCTGTAGTATGCGGGATGGTAATATTAAAATATTTTAGTGAACACTGAAATATCTACGTATACACGTTCGTTTATAATTATAAGCGAAAAAATATTCATCTGAATAATTTATATATTTTTGAATAATAATGGTTTTACTCACAGATTTATTTTCGTATCTGGGATGTTTTACAAAACAGAGCTTCCACTTCCGATCTTCATTAAAATCATGCGACTAAGATTGATTTCAGAGAGACAGCTTAAAAGAATAGAACATGGTTGTTTTTTGTAGAATTTTATTTCCAATGAATTAATTCTGGTGTGACGACATAACGACATAACGCGAATCAAGTGAGACGATAAATGATCACCACATAGGCTAACGATGTTCTAGTGTGTAACTAACTTTCTTTGTAAACTGTCTTTTACGATTGGAAGTAATGTGTTCGGAAAGTTTGGATATCAACTATATGGCTAACGAGGTAGTCATTACGTAACAAGATAATACTTCGAAAACAATGTGGCGAATGAGATACAATTTTACAAAGGTTTGAAATTATTTTCTGTACCAGACGTTTTAAAAGGAATGCCTTGAAGGACTTTTGATTGGATAATTCTAGCTACAGCGAAGATCATTGGTTCGGATGGGGCAGTATCACACTGACATTAACAGTTTGGCATCTTCCTTGCATCAGAAAAGAAAACTTATAATGATGGATTTACTTAATGACAAAACAGTTTAAAGCTGTTTAGGTGAAGTACTTCTTGTGAAGGTTTTCTTGATGTCCTTTTTAACTCGTGTCTTTTTCATAACACGTAGCTTTAATTGTTTTTGGGCATTGAGCGTCTGTACATTGGAGTAATCCTCCGGTAAGGTATTTGTCGTTTGTCTCAGAATGTTGCAATCAGTTGTGTTTTATCTCTTCGGTCAGAGGCTCATAGAGTATAGTGTACATCCAGATATAGTCGTGTCTACAACGTGCAGTGAGTATATCATCGTTTCATGGATCTCAGAAGTAGAGCAAGTATTCATGAAAACATGCTGAATTATAGTGAAGATTGATACATTGCAGTTAGAGTGCTACGGATCAGATTCCGTATTTAGCGTCGAATTTTATTACCCTAATGGCTGAGCATCGCAATGGCTTTCTTTAAACTAATGGCAGACGTATTTAGTACTAATTGTCTAACCCTAAAACACCCTGTGATAAATATTGCGATATTTGTATTCGATATTAATCGAATGAACTAGAAGATCGTTGTGTTAGTGTACACCTAATATAGAAATTGCAGCGTGTGCTACTAACATCACATCAAGAACTAAACCTGCATCTAGTGTGTGAACTGATACGTTTCCCCTCCGTGTAAGACTTGCAACTGACGGGTAGAAAAATAATATCAGAAGTCCAATTAGCTCAGTTTCTCTCTTTCTTCTGCGGCTGTCAAGGAAATATATCATTGCACCGTTAAAACGGTCTGTTGTTTGCACTGAATCGTTCACAAGCGCTTTTACCACTAGCACATTTTTATGTTGCCGACACGGGAAAATATCTTCGCTTGGATATCTACAAACTCCGTCATCAACTGCCGATTCCCTCAGCGGTGCTGAAGCCACATTCTCAGGAACAACATAAAGAATCTCAGCAACAAGCAACAACATGAACACTGGTAGTGGTCAGCTGACATCCAGATAGAAATGTCCATCTTTCTACCCGCCTGTTTTCAAACTTCTTGTTGTGGATTAACTGTGTGACAAGCATGTGAGTGAATCTAACCTTGCGTGCTGAGCGCTGAGCGTCGACGACGGATCCAAAAGTGCACGCTGAGCGGTCAGAGCCCTGAGTGCTGGGCCTACAGTACTGAGCTTTGAGCACTGAGTTCTGAGGCTTGAGCGCTGAGCGCTGAACCTTGGGTGCTGAGCGACGAGCCCTGATTACTGAACCCGCAGCTCTTAAAAACGAGCCGAGCTCTGAGTGTTGGGTGCCTAAAGCCCTGAGCTATAAGCCCTAAGTGCTTAGAGCTGAGCCTTGAGATATGAGCCCTAATCTCTGGAAGCTGTGTGCTCAGCCCAGGTCGCTGACCTCTGAGCACTAAGACCTGAGTGCTTAGCGCTGAGCCTCGAACGCTGAGCTCTGAACCCTTAGAGCTTAATGCCGAGTCTTAAGCTCAGAGACATAGGTTCAGTGCTGCGCTTTTGAGGGCTTAGCGCTAAGCTATGAGCTCTGATTTCTAAGCTACGAGTGCTGAGCCCTGAGTGCCGAGCCCTGAGTGCCGAGCCCTGAGTGCTGAGCCCTGAGTGCCGAGCGCTGAGTGCCGAGCGCTGAGTGCTAAGCACTGAGTGCCGGGCGCTGAGTGCCGAGCCCTGAGTGCCGAGCCCTGAGTGCCGAGCCCTGAGTGCCGAGCCCTGAGTGCCGAGCGCTGAGTGCCGAGCGCTGAGTGCCGAGCGCTGAGTGCCGAGCGCTGAGTGCCGAGCCCTGAGTGGCCGAGCCCTGAGTGCTAAGCGCTGAGTGCCGAGCGCTGAGTGCCGAGCGCTGAGTGCCGGGCGCTGAGTGCCGAGCCCTGAGTGCCGGGCGCTGAGTGCCGAGCGCTGAGTGCCGGGCCCTGAGTGCCGGGCCCTGAGTGCCGAGCGCTGAGTGCCGAGCGCTGAGTGCCGAGCGCTGAGTGCCGAGCGCTGAGTGCCGAGCGCTGAGTGCCGAGCGCTGAGTGCCGAGCGCTGAGTGCCGAGCGCTGAGTGCCGAGCGCTGAGTGCCGAGCGCTGAGTGCCGAGCGCTGAGTGCCGGGCGCTGAGTGCCGAGCCCTGAGTGCCGAGCCCTGAGTGCCGAGCGCTGAGTGCCGAGCGCTGAGTGCCGAGCGCTGAGTGCCGAGCGCTGAGTGCCGAGCCCTGAGTGCCGGGCGCTGAGTGCCGGGCGCTGAGTGCCGAGCGCTGAGTGCCGAGCGCTGAGTGCCGAGCGCTGAGTGCCGAGCGCTGAGTGCCGAGCGCTGAGTGCCGGGCGCTGAGTGCCGAGCCCTGAGTGCCGAGCCCTGAGTGCCGAGCGCTGAGTGCCGAGCGCTGAGTGCCGAGCGCTGAGTGCCGAGCGCTGAGTGCCGAGCGCTGAGTGCCGAGCGCTGAGTGCCGAGCGCTGAGTGCCGAGCGCTGAGTGCCGAGCGCTGAGTGCCGAGCGCTGAGTGCCGAGCGCTGAGTGCCGAGCGCTGAGTGCCGAGCGCTGAGTGCCGAGCGCTGAGTGCCGAGCGCTGAGTGCCGAGCGCTGAGTGCCGAGCGCTGAGTGCCGAGCGCTGAGTGCCGAGCGCTGAGTGCCGGGCGCTGAGTGCCGAGCGCTGAGTGCCGGGCGCTGAGTGCCGAGCGCTGAGTGCCGAGCGCTGAGTGCCGAGCGCTGAGTGCCGAGCGCTGAGTGCCGAGCGCTGAGTGCCGAGCGCTGAGTGCCGGGCGCTGAGTGCCGAGCGCTGAGTGCCGAGCGCTGAGTGCCGAGCGCTGAGTGCCGAGCGCTGAGTGCCGAGCGCTGAGTGCCGAGCGCTGAGTGCCGAGCGCTGAGTGCCGAGCCCTGAGTGCCGGGCGCTGAGTGCCGAGCGCTGAGTGCCGAGCGCTGAGTGCCGAGCGCTGAGTGCCGAGCACCGAACCCCGAGCGCCGAGCGCTGAGCGCGTGCTCTTGCAGCTGCTCCCGCCCCGCCTCCGCCGCCATGAGCTTCCTGTGCTCGTGCGCCGGGCGCCGGCGCAAGCGCGACGAGTCGGACGACCGCCAGGAGTACTACCGCCGCCGCAGCCGCAGCGCCAGCCGCACGCCGCCCCTGGCCCCCTCGTCCTCCGCCGCCCCGGCCGCCACCCCCAAGGTCAAGCGCAAGTTCCCCTCGGGCATCGCCCCCACCCCGTCCGTGCCCTCCGACCTCGAGGACAACTCCGCGGCCGCCGTCGCCGCAGCCGCCGCCAAGAAAAATGGCAAAAACGCCAAGGCCAAAGTCAAAGACCCCGCGGCCAAACTCCCCGCCAAGGTCACCGACGTCAAACTCAAGGACGCGTCCAATATAAAGGACGCGTCCAAAATGAAGGACATGTCCAAAATAAAGGACATGACCAATATAAAGGACATGTCCAATATAAAGGACACGTCCAATAAAAGGACGTGTCCAATATAAAGGACGTGTCCAAAATAAAGGACGCGTCCAAGGTGCAGTTCGAGGAGAAGCGCAAGCCGGCGGAGACGCGCACCATGGGCACGATGACGGCGCCGGGCGCGGGCGAAGTGACGGGCTACGAGCAGACCATCGTGCCCCGCGCGCGCGGGCGCTCGCCGCCGGCCGTCGCCGCCAAGATGGAGGTGACGCTGCGCTCCATGCGTCGTCCGGGCCCCATCGTCATCGCCCCGCCCCCCGCCGACGACATCTGCGGGTCGTCCGGCAGCGACACGCCCACCCGCGGCTACGAGGCGTCCGTGTCGTCCAGCGACGCGGCGTCGGGCTCGCCGCGCGACGCCCAGACCCAGTGCGCCTTCTCCGACTTCAGCGACGACGAGTCTTCATTGTTGAGTCTGGGTCGGGAGGAAGGGGAGTACGAGAGCACCGTGTCCGAGCTGCGGGACGCGTCGGTCGACCCCGGCGCGTCCGGACAGGAGGTGTGGGACCCGGGCTTCCTCCAGCACGACCGCATCTGGATGGACATCAAGTCCACCCTGATGGACCTCATCAGCGACAAGGACTCGCCGGCCTTCCACGAGCTGCACGAGTCCATGAAGCCGCCCGACCTCACCTACTGCACGGTGTTCCGCAAGCTGGACGGCACGGTCACGCACAAGGCCCGGGAAGACAAGAAGAAGGCGCGGCACAGCTTCGGGGGCGTGCCCGCCGACAAGGTGCCCGGCAGCCGCAGCAAGCTCAACCTCATCGCGCTGAGGGACGAGGACGGGGCCGAGCGAGGGGTGAGGAGGAAGGTTCGGGACGAGGGGGACGGGATGGAGTATGAGGACCTGACCCCGACCTCCGAGTACGACGACAAACTCTTCACCCCCGACGACGAGGTCACCGAGTACTACTTCGGCCGGAGGACGTCTTCCGAACCGGACGTGCCGCTTCAAACCTCCCAGCCGCAACTCGCCCCCGACGCCAAGATCACAGAGTTTTACTTCGGCCGCGGGGCCACGTCGGACCTCGACATCCCGCTGATGAAGTCGGACTCTCAGATCACCTTGCGGTCTTTCAAGGTGGTACCACGTCGGAAGCTCTGAGGTCGAGCATGTCCGCCATTTGGCCCGCCCCTACACGGGATGAAAAGATCGGCGGAAGCGCTGTGGAGCTCACGGTCCCACGCACAGAAACCGAGCTACCCGACAAAAAGAGGAAACGACTGCTTGTGCCGAGGGTCACCCAGAAATGGAACAGTCAGTTAGTCAGAATGTTCCTGTTACGGAAGAGCCCAAGGTTGAAGAGAGGTTACAAGAGAGTGGAATTCCAGCCCAATTGGCGACAGAAGAGGAAAGTGTGAAGAAGGAACAAGTTGTTGAAGCCGCTCCTGAAGTGAAAATGAGGCAGAAAATCACTTCGAAGCCTTTCGATAGAAGTTTGTCGGAGTCGTCTTCACGAGTCGTACGGGAAGGGACGCCGGTGGCTCACGATTTGAAAACTCAAAAGGAGCTGTGGAGGCAAGGAGTTGCCTTCGAAGCGAAAGACTTCGACATCGGGGATGTGGACATGGAGTCCATGGAGGTGGAACCGGTGTCGCCGGAACTGCACGAAAAGAACCGACATCACCCGAAACGCGTCTCCCGACGCAAGGAGACGTCGCAGTTGCGATCTTTCTCTTTGGACTACGAGAAGCGGTCGCCGAAGGTTGTGAGAAAGAGGCCCGGACGGCCGATTGTGGTTCAACCGTACTCTTCCACACGTGTGAGTCAACCTCCTGCAAAAGACCACTCGAAACACAAGTTAAAACTAAAACACGAAGATCGGATTGATGACCCTTCGTCAAGCTTAGACGATGCAGGCACAGATGAAACAACTGAGGAGACACCTGAAATTGGCCGTGAATCTGCCTTGACTGAACGAGCGGTTGCGTCTAACGCAGAAGTCCCAAAAGACAAGAAGAGTCCATCTCCTGAGAAATCAGATTCCAATCTAGCACCCACGGACATTCTTGAACCTCCATCTGAACTCAAAAGTCCGAGCATGGTAAGAAGTGTTACTACCGGGAGGTTCAAAGTTGAAACCAAACAGACGTCAGAGAGCATTAAGGACTCGCAGAACGTTGATCCAAACCGGCAGAAATCAAAATCTCCGGATGATGTACCTGGTCCGCCTGTGAAGAGCGAAACTCAAATAGTGTCTCAAACAACTCAAAAATCCGTCAGTAAAATTCCCGTCGTGGCAAAGCCAAAAGAAAAACAGAAGAAACACCAGCAGCCATCCTTACTTCCAACAATAGACGCAGAATCTCGCTTCGTGTCAAAACCCAGTGAAGTGAAACGGTCCGGCAAAATAGAACTGATAGACCCACCGCCGGACGAGGAAGAAACTGAAGAAACAAAAGCGCGTCGTGCGAAGAAAACGAGGAACGTTGGAAGATTTTTACCGCGAGGGGGACTCAAAGAGTTTAAAACCGCAGACATTCCGCAAGAAGAGGCCAACATCCCCGATTCGGGTCGTGAGATCAACAAGCAAGACTCAGAGAGCAGCACCACTGAACCGGATTTTCGTGCGATCAAGAAGCAAGAGTCAGAGAGTAGCACCACCGAACCTGATTTTCGTGCGATCAAGAAGCAAGAGTCAGAGAGTAGCACCACCGAACCGGATTTAGTGATCGGTCACGGAAGTCCACACGGCAGTGTCGACGCTCAGCTTCTGAAATTTGGCAACTCCCTGGACGAGTCCGTGTCGAAAGGTAGCCCCGACGTAATCGTGCAGTGTTTCGGCGAGGTATCTGCGGCTAGTGAAGACAAAATTCAGTTTGACGTGCCCCCGGAAAGTGGGAGTTGTGATGATTTTAAGAGGAGAGAGAACACATTTGAAAAGTCTGCGACATTATTCAGCGCTGCCAGTACATCGATTGAGACCGTTATTGCCGCTAGGAAGTCTGGTAGTGATTTGCTGGAGGATGATGGTTTGGGAAGTATGGATATAGACGATGTTGAAAATAAAACGGAACTCGAAACTAGCAATGACTTGAAAGAGAGGAAAGTCGATGTAGAAGGTAGTAAGCAGGATCAAACAGGTTTCACTCAAACGATTGCTGTCGTTGGTAAAGATAGTTTAGGAAATGTTGCGTCTACAGTACTAGAAAATCTTCCTCCCGAGTCATTAAATAAAGCACTCATGAAGAGTCCCGAAAGTGTTCAAGACAAAAATCTAGTAGATCCAATTGTTAGTCATGTAGAAATAATTTCTGCAGATACCGGAAACGAAAACGGTTCTCGTGCGAAAAGCGACGTAGACCCAATTTTGATTTCCCTAAGCTCTGAACCTTCATTGGAAAGTAGAGTAAGCTCCGAGGTTGCGGAAAAAGACATCACGCAAATCCCCGTGACAGAAGCGCAAAGGTCTGAAATCGAAGTAAGTGGTAATTCGCAGACTAAAATATCGTCGCCAGAGTCTCCGTCCGCGTTGTCAGACTCGTCGAGCGGGAGTTTTCCTGAAGACCTGATGCCTCTTCTGTCCCCTGTTTCTTCTTCCCCTCCGGAAATCTCTCCCAGAAGTCCCTCAGAAGTCATCGCCGAAACTTCGCTACCCGGAAGCGGTTGTACGTCCCCCAAAAGAATTTCTTCCGGGTCCGATTCAGTCCATCCGCTACCCAAAGTCGAAACAACCGTAGACCAAACACCGTTAGGGTACAGACCACCGGAAACTACCACAGCGAGTACCGCTACCACAACCACTAAAACACCACGCGTTCGCTTGTCGGATATTGTCATCACGGGTTCGGGAGAGGAGAAATTACTTGCTCTTTCCACGTCTCCTGTTAATGATGTTTTCTTACCTGATGTATCGCCGGAGCACAGGCAAAGCGCATCAGTCAGTCCGGCGTTTGATCAGACTGTATCACCCAAACAGGACGTTGTGACAGGTCAAAGACCTCGACCGACAAGTGATGTATTACCCGCGACTATTGGGCCTGTTTCGATTGCAAACCAACCTCCTCACACCACCTCCAGTTCTCCATCTGCTATTCCTGTTTCTCCTATTTCTCCTTCAAACACTGCCCTGGTGGAAACTGGTTCACCAAAAGACAAATGTTTGGAAGGAGTTGTTGATGGTGGTGTACCAGTAACAACTGAATCGGTTCCAGTTGTGGCAACCTCACAAGAACCACTTACTGAAGAAGTCTTAGGTTCATTGACAGAAAAACGAGATAGCCTCCTTCCTTCTGCACCTGACACAAAAAGCTTGACACCATCAGATAAAAGTTTAGACGTCGTAATAGTATCAGATGTGAACGAGGAGGCAATAAAACCAGACGAACAGGTGAAAACCGAGAAAAAGACGACCGAAAGTGAAGAATCAAAAGAAAAATCTCCCGAAACGCCAGAAAAATCAAGCAAAAATGGGGCAAAAGTGAAGAGAAGCGCCAAAAAGGACGGGAAATCCGACAAAAAGGGCGAGAAGAGCGAGAAAAAGAGTAAAACAAAAGCCAGTGCGAAAGCGGAGTTGCCACAGTTCCCTCCCCCTGACAGGACCAATCAGAATAGCCGTTCGACCGAAGTGAGAGAATGCGCGCGCTTTCGAAAACTTCGTCTGTTTCTTCGAGCGCGACGAGAACCTCCGATTCCTCAGATGTAGCCGAAACGAGCTCTGGTCGAGAATCGATCGCGAAGGATAGGTTCTGTAAGTAAAGATTTAGTAGCTGAACCTATCAGCATAGATCTGAAACAACAGGCAGACACACTTGACAAAGCGAAGGAAGCAGGCAGAGCCTGAAAATACGCGAAGCGCTGCGACTGAACGGTTCTCACCTGAATCGATTCCTACCGACTCTCCCATTAGTTCCTCTCCAGTACTTGCTCAAATCGGAGAAACTTCGAAATCAACAGAAAAGTTAGATAGTACGAAGGATAGTGTGACAGCGCTAGTCAAAGACATTATTGAAAGTGACTCAGTTGTGGCTACGGATATTTCTAAAGAGACAGCTAAAAGTAAAGTCATGGGCGCGATTGTCAAGGAACCCCCGAAAATTTCTCCGGATCGTGACTCATTGGACGAAAATTCCTCCAAATCAGCCCAAAGAACTCCTAGGGATTCCCTCGAGAAAGAAATTCCAAAAGAAATAACAGATATCACTCTCGTTTCACCCCATCCTTCTCCAAAAGATTCGTTGGAGGCGCAATCTAGGAGAGATTCCGAATTGACAATCGATTCCCTACATCGTGACTCACTTTCAGACATCGTTCCGAAAGCGAAATCTCAAAGCCCATGCGATTCACTCGACGAAACTATCTCAAAGATTGTTTCCGAATCGGCAAAACCAGACTCTAACGTGGCGGGTGATGTAACTCCCACGTCAACCCCTAGAGATTCATTAGAGGGTAGCCCAACCAAATCTTTGCAAGAGGTAGGTCCAATCAAACGTGCATCTACTGTCAAAAGCGTAGACGAAGATCAGATTTTGAGTTTCAGTTCCATTTGGTCTCCCAGAATTTCGATGCAACAGGCTTCAGAACGTGTAACTAGCCCAGTTTCGGAAACGGTTGTTAGCCAAACGGCCAAAATTGTTGACGCGAGACCCTTTTTAGCTCCGTTGTACTCCGCAGACAATCAAACGCCTCCGTGGATTTCGGACGCAGTTCCTGAACCGAGTGAAACGCTTCCTGGTTGCTCCTCACCTCGTGATTCACTTGAAGGTGGAGTGCCAGAGCCCCCTGTTAGCAACGTACAAGCACATCCACTCACGGCGTCAGCTAGTCCTTCCGTATCCAAAGGCATGTCACCTGTGGCTTCACCACCAGACTCTTTAGAGGAGGTTTCCAAACTCACATCCAAACAACTGGACCGAACTGCTAGTTCAGAGAGTGCTCAGAAGGATGATGTGTCCAGTATCAGCTCCGTGACTTCCCCAAGGGATTCGTTATCGTCTAAAAGAGAATCCAGCACGACCATTTCTGACTCGCGGTTGTCCACGACTGACACAAGTGTTATAGATGACATTCTTGGCGTAGGTTCCATTGCTTTGCTGAAGGAGTGGTCCGAATCAGCTCCCGACTCACCACAACGTACGTCATTACGGGCGTCGTTGGCTGTTGAGGAGGTCCTGAGTTCGGGTTCGGCCACTTCTCCGAGAGATTCGTTCGAGGAGACCTCAGGAAATAAGGTTTTTGAGTCACCAAAACTCTCACAGGGGCTTAGTAAGGACACAGCTACCAGCTTCAGTACTCAATCAACACCACGTGATTCTCTCGACATTGAGTCGCAGACGAGACCTGCTGAATCGATTCCCGATACGCCACACCGCGATTCGTTCATTGATTCGGTTCACACCGCCGGAACAGCACCTTTACATACGGGACGCGATTCATTCGGTTCTGAAAAAAGTTCCAGTCCTCGTATTTCGCAGAAAGATATAACTGAATCGTTCCATAAGTATTTTTCGTCTCTGGACCCCAATCTCGCCGGATTACGAGACTCGAAAATGAGCTCCGGATCGGGAGACAGCAGACGATCGGCAGCCTCCGATTCCGATTTCGATATAATCGACTTCACGGAACCGGATCTGGTTGTCCTCACCGACCTCCCGGAAGAGCGACATCCGTCGGAAGCAGGCCCGCCAACCCCGAAATCAAATTCGACTTCCGTAACGCCCCGCCCAGATCGAACTCAGTCCGTGTTATCAGGAGGCTTTGATATAATGTACATCGACACTAGTAGCTTTGACGATGATAAGACCCCGAAGGTGACGTCTGAATCGGAGTCTTCACCCGCCCGGGAAGTGGCGAAGGTGATGGAGGAGTTGGCAAGTGTTTTGGAAAACGCCGAGAAGGGTTTCGAAACTGACACCAGTTCCGCGAGCAATAAAAACAGCGACGTGCCTGTCCAAGCTCATGGCGATAGCTCC
>JAHLJT010005437.1:96660538-96683620 GCA_031308135.1 Acheta domesticus | reverse complement strand
TTTCGGGGTTGGCGGGCCTGCTTCCGACGGATGTCGCTCTTCCGGGAGGTCGGTGAGGACAACCAGATCCGGTTCCGTGAAGTCGATTATATCGAAATCGGAATCGGAGGCTGCCGATCGTCTGCTGTCTCCCGATCCGGAGCTCATTTTCGAGTCTCGTAATCCGGCGAGATTGGGGTCCAGAGACGAAAAATACTTATGGAACGATTCAGTTATATCTTTCTGCGAAATACGAGGACTGGAACTTTTTTCAGAACCGAATGAATCGCGTCCCGTATGTAAAGGTGCTGTTCCGGCGGTGTGAACCGAATCAATGAACGAATCGCGGTGTGGCGTATCGGGAATCGATTCAGCAGGTCTCGTCTGCGACTCAATGTCGAGAGAATCACGTGGTGTTGATTGAGTACTGAAGCTGGTAGCTGTGTCCTTACTAAGCCCCTGTGAGAGTTTTGGTGACTCAAAAACCTTATTTCCTGAGGTCTCCTCGAACGAATCTCTCGGAGAAGTGGCCGAACCCGAACTCAGGACCTCCTCAACAGCCAACGACGCCCGTAATGACGTACGTTGTGGTGAGTCGGGAGCTGATTCGGACCACTCCTTCAGCAAAGCAATGGAACCTACGCCAAGAATGTCATCTATAACACTTGTGTCAGTCGTGGACAACAGCGAGTCAGAAATGGTCGTGCTGGATTCTCTTTTAGACGATAACGATCCCTTGGGGAAGTCACGGAGGCTGATACTGGACACATCATCCTTCTGAGCACTCTCTGAACTAGCAGTTCGGTCAAGTTGTTTGGATGTGAGTTTGGAAACCTCCTCTAAAGAGGTCTGGTGGTGAAGCCACAGGTGACATGCCTTTGGATACGGAAGGACTAGCTGACGCGTGAGTGGATGTGCGTGTACGTTGCTAACAGGGGCTCTGGCACTCCACCTTCAAGTGAATCACGAGGTGAGGAAGCTACCAGGAAGCCGATTTCACTCGGTTCAGGAACTGCGTCCGAAAAAAAAAAAAATCCACGGAGGCGTTTGATTGTCTGCGGAGTACAACGGAGCTAAAAAGGGTCTCGCGTCAACAATTTTGGCCGTTTGGCTAACAACCGTTTCCTGAAACTGGGCTAGTTACACGTTCTGAAGCCTGTTGCATCGAAATTCTGGGAGACCAATGGAACTGAAACTCAAAATCTGATCTTCGTCTACGCTTTGACAGTAGATGCACGTTTGATTGGACCTACCTCTTGCAAAGATTTGGTTGGGCTACCCTCTAATGAATCTCTAGGGTTGACGTGGGAGTTACATCACCCGCACACGTTAGAGTCTGGTTTTGCCGATTCGGAGACAATCTTTGAGATAGTTTCGTCGAGTGAATCGCATGGGCTTTGAGATTTCGCTTTGGGAACGATGTCTGAAGTGAGTCACGATGTAGGGAATCGATTGTCAATTCGGAATCTCTCCTAGATTGCGCCTCCAACGAATCTTTTGGAGACGGAAGGGGGGAACCGAGAGTGATATCTGTTATTTCTTTCGGAATTTCTTTCTCAGAGGGAATACCTAGGAGTTCTTTGGCTGATTTGGAGGAATTTTCGTCCAATGAGTCACGATCCGGAGAAATTTTCGCGGGTTCCTTGACAATCGCGCCCGTGGACTTTACTTTTTAGCTGTCTCTTTAGAAATATCCGTAGCCACAACTGAGTCACTTTCAATAATGTCTTGACTAGCGCTGTCACACTATCCTTCGTATTATCTAACGTTTCTGTTGATTTTCAGAAGTTTCTCCGATTTGAGCAAGTACTGGAGAGGAACTAATGAGAGAGTCGGTAGGAATCGATTCAGGTGAGAACCGGTTCAGTCGCAGCGCTTCGCGTATTTTCAGCTCTGCCTCTTCCTTCGCTTTGCTCAAGTGTGTCTGCCTGTTGTTTCAGATCTATGCTGATAGGTTCAGTTACTAAATCTTTACTTACAGAACTATCCTTCGCGATCGATTCTCGACCAGAGCTATTTTCGGCTGCATCTGAGGAATCGGAGGTTCTCGTCGCGCTCGGAAGAAACAGACGAAGTTTTCGAAAGCGCGCGCATTCTCTCACTTGGTCGAACGCTATTCTGATTGGCCTGTCAGGGGGAGGGAACTGTGGCAACTCCGCTTTCGCACTGGCTTTTGTTTTACTCTTTTTCTCGCTCTTCTCGCCCTTTTTGTCGGATTTCCCGTCCTTTTTGGCGCTTCTCTTCACTTTTGCCCCATTTTTGCTTGATTTTTCTGGCGTTTCGGGAGATTTTTCTTTTGATTCTTCACTTTCGGTCGTCTTTTTCTCGGTTTTCACCTGTTCGTCTGGTTTTATCTGCCTCCTCGTTTACATCTGATACTATTAAGACGTCTAAATTTTATCTGATGGTGTCAAGCTTTTTGTGTCAGGTGCAGAAGAAAGGAGGCTATCTCGTTTTTCTGTCAATGAACCTAAGACTTCTTCAGTAAGTGGTCCTTGTGAGGTTGCCACAACTGGAACCGATTCAGTTGTTACTGGTACACCCCAACCATCAACAACTCCTTCTAAACATTTGTCTTTTGGCGAACCAGTTTCCACCAGGGCAGTGTTTGAAGGAGAAATAGGAGAAACAGGAATAGCAGATGGAGAACTGGAGTGGTGTGAGGAGGTTGGTTTGCGATCGAAAACAGGCCCAATAGTCCGGGTAATACATCACTTGTCGGTCGAGGTCTTTGACCTGTCACAATGCCCTGTTTGGGAGAAACAGTCTGATCAAATGCCGGACTGACTGATGCGCTTTGTCTGTGCTCCGGCGATACATCAGGTAAGAAAAGTCATTAACAGGAGACGTGGAAAGAGCAAGTAATTTCTCCTCTCCCGAACCCGTGATGACAATATCCGACAAGCGAACGCGTGGTGTTTTAGTGGTAGTGGATAGCGGTACTCGCTGTGGTAGTTTCCGGTGGTCCTGTACCCTAACGGTGTTTGGTCTACGGTTGTTTCGACTTTGGGTAGCGGATGGACTGAATCGGACCCGGAAGAAATTCTTTTGGGGGACGTACAACCGCTTCCGGGTAGCGAAGTTTCGGCGATGACTTCTGAGGACTTCTGGGAGAGATTTCCGGAGGGGAAGAAGAAACTGGGGACAGAAGAGGCATCAGGTCTTCAGGAAAACTCCCCGCTCGACGAGTCTGACAACGCGGACGGAGACTCTGGCGACGATATTTTAGTCTGCGAATTACCACTTACTTCGATTTCAGACCTTTGCGCTTCTGTCACGGGGATTTGCGTGATGTCTTTTTCCGCAACCTCGGAGCTTACTCTACTTTCCAATGAAGGTTCAGAGCTTAGGGAAATCAAAATTGGGTCTACGTCGCTTTTCGCACGAGAACCGTTTTCGTTTCCGGTATCTGCAGAAATTATTTCTACATGACTAACAATTGGATCTACTAGATTTTTGTCTTGAACACTTTCGGGACTCTTTGTGGGTGCTTTATTTAATGACTTGGGAGGAAGATTTTCTAGTACTGTAGACGCAACATTTCCTAAACTATCTTTACCGACGACAGCAAACGTTTGAGTGAAACCTGTTTGATCCTGCTTACTACCTCTACATCGACTTTCCTCTCTTTCAAGTCATTGCTAGTTTCGAGTTCCGTTTTATTTTCAACATCGTCCATTTCCATACTTCCCAACCATCATCCTCCAGCAAATCACTACCAGACTTCCTAGCGGCAATACGGGTCTCAATCGATGTACTGGCAGCACTGAATAATGTCGCAGACTTTTCAAATGTGTTCTCTCTCCTCTTAAAATTCATCACAACTCCCACTTTCCGGGGGCACGTCAAACTGAATTTTGTCTTCACTAGCGCAGATACCTCGCCGAAACACTGCACGATTACATCGGGACTACCTTTCGACACGGACTCGTCCAGGGAGTTGCCAAATTTCAGAAGCTGAGCGTCGACACTGGCCGTGTGGACTTCCGTGACCGATCACTAAATCCGGTCGGTGGTGCTGCTCTGCTCTCTGACTCTTGCTTCTTGATCGCACGAAAATCGGTTCGGTGGTGCTGCTCTCTGAGTCTTGCTTGTTGATCTCACCGATCCGAATCGGGGATGTTGGCTCTTCTTGCGGAAGTCTGCGGTTTTAAACTCTTTGAGGTCCCCCTCGCGTAAAAATCTTTCCAACGTTCCTCGTTTCTTCGCACGACGCGCTTTTTGTTTCTTCATGTTTCTTCCTCGTCCGGCGGTGGGTCTATCGTTCTATTTTGCCGGACCGTTTCACTTCACGGGTTTTGACACGAAGCGGAGATTCTGCGTTATTGTTGGAAGTAAGGATGGCTGCTGGTGTTTCTTCTCTGTTTTTCTTTGGCTTTGCCACGACGGGAATTTTACTGACGGATTTTTGAGTTGTTTTGAGACACTATTGAGTTTCGCTCTTCACAGGCGGACCAGGTACATCATCCGGAGATTTTGATTTCTGCCGGTTTGGATCAACGTTCTGTGTAGTCCTTAATGCTCTCTGACGTCTGTTTGCGTTTCAACTTTGAACCTCCCGGTTCTAGTAACACTTCTTTACCATGCTCGGACTTTTGAGTTCAGATGGAGAGTTTCAAGAATGTCCGTGGGTGCTAGATTGGAATCCTGATATCTCAGGAGATGGACTCTTCTTGTCTTTTGGGACTTCTGCGTTAGACGCAACCGCTCGTTCAGCAAGGCAGATTCACGGCCAATTTCAGGTGTCTCCTCAGTTGTTTCATCTGTGCCTGCATCGTCTAAGCTGACGAAGGGTCATCAATCCGATCTTCGTGTTTTAGTTTTAACTTGTGTTTTCGAGTGGTCTTTCGCAGGAGGTTGACTCACACGTGTGGAAGAGTACGGTTGAACCACAATCGGCCGTCCGGGCCTCCTTTCTCACAACCTTCGGCGACCGCTTCTCGTAGTCCAAAGAGAAAGATCGCAACTGCGACGTTCTCCTTGCGTCGGGTGACGCGCTTCGGGTGATGTCGGTTCTTTTCGTGCAGTTCCGGCGACACCGGTTCCACCTCCATGGACTCCATGTCCACATCCCCGATGTCGAAGTCTTTCACTTCGAAGGCAACTCCTTGCCTCCACAGCTCCTTTTGAGTTTTCAAATCGTGAGCCACCGGCGTTCCTTCCCGTATGACTCGTGAAGACGACTCCGACAAACTTCTATCGAAAGGCTTCGAGGTGATTTTCTGCCTCATTTTGACTTCAGGAGCGGCTTCAACAACTTGCTCCTTCTTCACACTTTCCTCTTCTGTCGCCAATTGGGCTGGAATTCCACTCTCTTGTAACCTCTCTTCAACCTTGGGCTCTTCCGTAGCAGGACATTCTGACTGACTGACTGTTCCATTTCTGGTGACCCTCGGCAGAAGCAGTCGTTTCGTCTTTCTTGTCGGGCAGCTCGGTTTCTGTGCGTGGGACCGTGAGCTCCACAGCGCTTCCGCCGATCTTTTCATCTCGCGTGGGGGCGGGCCAAATGGCGGACATGCTCGACCTCAGAGCTTCCGACGTGGTACCACCTTGGAAAGACCGCAATGTGATCTGAGAGTCCGACTTCATCAGCGGGATGTCGAGGTCCGACGTGGCCCCGCGGCCGAAGTAAAACTCTGTGATCTTGGCGTCGGGGGCGAGTTGCGGCTGGGAGGTTTGAAGCGGCACGTCCGGTTCGGAAGACGTCCTCCGGCCGAAGTAGTACTCGGTGACCTCGTCGTCGGGGGTGAAGAGTTTGTCGTCGTACTCGGAGGTCGGGGTGAGGTCCTCATACTCCATTCCGTCCCCTTCGTCCCGAACCTTCCTCCTCACCCCTCGCTCGGCCCCGTCCTCGTCCCTCAGCGCGATGAGGTTGAGCTTGCTGCGGCTGCCGGGCACCTTGTCGGCGGGCACGCCCCCGAAGCTGTGCCGCGCCTTCTTCTTGTCTTCCCGGGCCTTGTGGGTGACCGTGCCGTCCAGCTTGCGGAACACCGTGCAGTAGGTGAGGTCGGGCGGCTTCATGGACTCGTGCAGCTCGTGGAAGGCCGGCGAGTCCTTGTCGCTGATGAGGTCCATCAGGGTGGACTTGATGTCCATCCAGATGCGGTCGTGCTGGAGGAAGCCTGGGTCCCACACCTCCTGTCCGGACGCGCCGGGTCGACCGACGCGTCCCGCAGCTCGGACACGGTGCTCTCGTACTCCCCTTCCTCCCGACCCAGACTCAACAATGAAGACTCGTCGTCGCTGAAGTCGGAGAAGGCGCACTGGGTCTGGGCGTCGCGCGGCGAGCCCGACGCCGCGTCGCTGGACGACACGGACGCCTCGTAGCCGCGGGTGGGCGTGTCGCTGCCCGACGACCCGCAGATGTCGTCGGCGGGGGGCGGGGCGATGACGATGGGGCCCGGACGACGCATGGAGCGCAGCGTCACCTCCATCTTGGCGGCGACGGCCGGCGGCGAGCGCCCGCGCGCGCGGGGCACGATGGTCTGCTCGTAGCCCGTCACTTCGCCCGCGCCCGGCGCCGTCATCGTGCCCATGGTGCGCGTCTCCGCCGGCTTGCGCTTCTCCTCGAACTGCACCTTGGACGCGTCCTTTATTTTGGACACGTCCTTTACATTGGACATGTCCTTTACATTGGACATGTCCTTTTTATTGGACATGTCCTTTATATTGGACATGTCCTTTATTTTGGACATGTCCTTTATTTTGGACGCGTCCTTTATATTGGACGCGTCCTTGAGCTTGACGTCGGTGACCTTGGCGGGGAGTTTGGCCGCGGGGTCTTTGACTTTGGCCTTGGCGTTTTTGCCATTTTTCTTGGCGGCGGCGGCTGCGGCGGCTGCGGCGACGGCGGCCGCGGAGTTGTCCTCGAGGTCGGAGGGCACGGACGGGGTGGGGGCGATGCCCGCGGGGAACTTGCGCTTGACCTTCGGGGTGGCGGCCGGGGCGGCGGAGGACGAGGGGGCCAGGGGCGGCGTGCGGCTGGCGCTGCGGCTGCGGCGGCGGTAGTACTCCTGGCGGTCGTCCGACTCGTCGCGCTTGCGCCGGCGCCCGGCGCACGAGCACAGGAAGCTCATGGCGGCGGAGGCGGCGGCAGGGCGGGAGCAGCTGCAAGAGCACGCGCTCAGCGCTCGGCGCTCGGGGCTCAGCGCTCGGCACTCAGCGCTCGGCGCTCAGCGCTCGGCGCTCAGCGCTCGGCACTCAGCGCTCGGCACTCAGCGCTCGGCACTCAGCGCTCGGCACTCAGCGCTCGGCACTCAGCGCTCGGCACTCAGCGCTCGGCACTCAGCGCTCGGCACTCAGCGCTCGGCACTCAGCGCTCGGCACTCAGCGCTCGGCACTCAGCGCTCGGCACTCAGGGCTCAGCACTCAGCGCTCGGCACTCAGGGCTCGGCACTCAGCGCTCGGCACTCAGGGCGCGGCACTCAGCGCTCGGCACTCAGGGCTCGGCACTCAGGGCTCGGCACTCAGCGCTCGGCACTCAGCGCTCGGCACTCAGCGCTCGGCACTCAGCGCTCGGCACTCAGGGCTCGGCACACAGGGCTCGGCACTCAGGGCTCAGCACTCGTAGCTTTGAGCTCAGAGCTCATAGCTTAGCGCTAAGCCCTCAAAGCGCAGCACTGAACCTAGGTCTCTGAGCTTAAGACCCGGCATTAAGCTCTAAGGGTTCAGAGCTCAGCGTTCGAGGCTCAGCGCTAAGCACTCAGGTCTTAGTGCTCAGAGGTCAGCGACCTGGGCTGAGCACACAGCTTCCAGAGCTTAGGGCTCATATCTCAAGGCTCAGCTCTAAGCACTTAAGGCTTATAGCTCAGCGCTTGAGGCACCCAACACTCAGAGCTCGGCTCGTTTTTAAGAGCTGCGGGTTCAGTAATCAGGGCTCATCGCTCAACACCCAAGGTTCAGCGCTCAGCGCTCAAGCCTCAGACCTCAGTGCTCAAAGCTCAGTACTGTAGGCCCAGCGTGCACTTTTTGCAGCCTGACCGCTCAGCGTGCATTTTTGCGTCCGTCGTCGACGCTCAGCGCTCACCACGCAAGGTTAGATTCACTCACATGCTTGTCACACAGTTAATTCCCAACAAGAAGTTTCAGAACAGGCGGGTAGAAAGATGAACATTTCTGTCTGGAGGTCAGCTGACCACTACCAGTGTTCATGTTGTTGTTTGTTCTTGAGATTCTTTATGTTGTTCCTGAGAATGTTGCTTCAGCACCGCTGATTCTCAGAAAGAATCGGCAGTTGATGACGGAGTTTGTAGATATCCAAGCGAAGGTATTTTCCCGTGTCCGCAACATAAAAATGTGCTAGTGGTAAAAGCGTTTGTGAACGATTCAGTGCAAACAACAGACCGTTTTAACGGTGCAATGATATATTTCCTTGACAGCCGCAGAAGAAAGAGAGAAACTGAGCTAATTGGACTTCTGATATTATATTTCTACCCGCCAGTTGCAAGTCTTGCACGGAGGGGAAACGTATCAGTTCACACACTAGATGCAGGTTTAGTTCTTGATGTGATGTTAGTAGCACAAAATGCAATTTCTATATTAGGTGTACACTAACACAACGATCTTCTAGTTCATTCGATTAATATCGAATACAAATATCGCAATATTTATCACAGGGTGTTTTAGGGTTAGACAATTAGTACTAAATGCTTCTGCCATTAGTTTAAAGAAAGCCATTACGATGCTCATCCATTAGGGTAATAAAATTGGACGCTAAATACGGAATCTGATTCGTAGCACTCTAACTGCAATGTTTCAATCTTCACTATAATTCAGCATGCTTTCATGAATACTTGCTCTACTTCTGAGATCCATGAAACGATGATATACTCACTGCACGTTGTAGACACGACTATATCTGGATGTACACTACACTCTATGAGCCTTTGACCGAAGAGATAAAACACAACTGATTGCAACATTCTGAGACAAACGACAAATACCTTACCGGAGGATTACTCCAATGTACAGACGCTCAATGCCCAAAAACAATTAAAGCTACGTGTTATGAAAAAGACACGAGTTAAAAAAGGACATCAAGAAAACCTTCACATGAAGTACTTCTCCTACACAGCTTTTAACTGTTTTGTCATTAAGTAAATCCATCATTATAAGTTTTCTTTTCTGATGCAAGTAAGATGCCAAACTGTTGATGTCAGTGTGATACTGCCCCATCCGAACCAATGATCTTCGCTGTAACTAGAATTATCCAATCTAAAGTCCTTCAAGGCACTCCTTTTAAAACGTCTGGTACAGAAAATAATTTCAAACCTTTGTAAAATTGTATCTCATTCGCCACATTGTTTTCGAAGTATTATCTTGTTACGCAATGACTACCTCGTTAGCCATATAGTTGATATACAAACTTTCCGAACACATAACTTCCAATCGCAAAAGACAGTTTTCAAAGAAAGTTAGTTACACCTAGAACATCGTTAGCCTATGTGGTGATCATTTATCGTCTCACTTGATTCACGTTCTGTCGTTATGTCGTAACACCAGAATTAATTCATTGGAAATAAAATTCTACAAAAAACAACCATGTTCTATTCTTTTAAGCTCTCTCTTTCTGAACCAATCTTAGTCGCATGATTTTGCCTTGCAGAATCTTGCAGGATTTACCTTGCAGGATAGTATTGCAGAGCGAAGGAATCAAATAAGGGCCCTGCTTACGGAGGTTCGTGTATTTACATAAGAAATTATATTGATTCTACCTTCTTGTCAGAATTCAATTTATATGCAGTTGAAAAAGTTTTTGAAACAACAGTAGTACATCTTACTACGCTCAAAATTATCTTACTTTGCATTTACAGACCTCCAAGAAAGCGAGCTTCAGATTATTTCACTTTCTTGGAAAATCTAGAGATAATTCTGAACAAAATTAGTAAATTCTCTTTTAAATCCATTGTTGTATGTGGAGATTTCAATATTGATTTTCTGAGCGAATCCCACGAAAAAGAGCAGTTTCTCAATTTACTTCATTCTTTTAATTTAGACATTACAGTGAATGTACCTACACGGAATACGCTTAAATCACAAAAAGCATTAGATCAAATTATAATTAACAAAACCACAACTACATATGAAATAATAACGAATAATCTAGGATACAGTGACCACGATGCACAAATTCTTACAATTACTAAGAACATAAACACTGACACAATAAATAATATACGCATGTGCAGAGCATTCACTAAAGTTAATATAAAATTATTTACGGACTACTTGATGAAGGAATCATGGGACGAAGTTTATAACGCTGTTGACACAAATGAAAAATATAATTTATTTTTCTCCAAGCTTTCAATTCATTTTAACGCGTGCTTTCCTCTTAAAAAGAGAAAATTAAATATTTCAAGCAAAAGTAATACTTGGATCACACAAGGAATTAGAACATCGTGTAAAAACAAACGTACGCTTTACTTTATTTCTAAACATCATAACGTATCACCCGGTTTCCATATATACTTCCGAGAATATAAAAGAATTTTAAGAAAAGTAATAGTTCAGGCAAAAATAATGAAAAATAGTCAGGACATTTTGAGCGCTAGTAACAAAACAAAATTTTAATGAAGATCGGAAGTGGAAGCTCTGTTTTGTAAAACATCCCAGATACGAAAATAAATCTGTGAGTAAAACCATCATTATTCAAAAATATATAAATTATTCAGATGAATATCTTTTCGCTTATAATTATAAACGAACGTGTATACGTAGATATTTCAGTGTTCACTAAAATATTTTAATATTACCATCCCGCATACTACAGACGTATTATAGAAAAGTTATGTAATGCTGCAAAAGTGATGTTTTACCAGAAAAAAGTTGTGTATTAAAGGTTCCTGCTGTCAAAAAGTGGAAAATTATTGTTCATATGAGTAGTAAATTTCGTACTTCCTTTAACACATTGTGCCGGTAGAATCTACGTTTTGTAGGTTCTTGATAACAAAACATGTGTCCGCCCGTCTGTGAACAATGCAAAAATGGAAGTCTATTCTTCCGTCTGTGAACAACGCTGGCGGCCAAACCGTAAATAAGATTTCCACCAAAGTTGATATTCCCCGCTCAAAGTGACTGATGTACAGGTCCATTGGATTTGAAACTGGTATTTTAATTTTGGAGGTACTTTACATGAAGTCTCAAGGGCACTTACATTTTTTTCTTAAAAATGGCTTCAAATTTTGGGATTACACTTTCTGTTGGATATAGCAAAAGTACGCGTGTAAAAATTGTGCAAGTTCGATATTTGTGAAATTCTATAAAAATATTGAATTTAGAGATTTATCTTATAAATGAAATCTTTTCTTTAAAATTATATCTTTAAATAAAGTCATGTACATTTTTTCCCAAAATGTACATAGTTTTCACTTTTTGATATAAGTAAAGGCAACTTAAAAAATAATACTTTAAAAAACAGCCGCAAACTTTTTCTTGAAACGTTTGGTCAGTATAGTACTAAATGCACTGAATAACATGATCTAATAGTAATTTTGATGTATTCTTTTAAGTTTTCTAAAATTAGGCAAATGTATTTTTTTAACACGAATACACCTCAATATGTCAATATGTAGATTACCAATATTTTTCTAAAATAATAGTATTTGTGAGCAATGCTGTGCAAATGAGCTCAATTTTGCGAGCTTTTAGAACTACTCATTTCCTAAAGAACGGCTCCTGATTTTTTTAAATAAAAATTTGCATAAAGGAACATGTTTTACTCTTCTATAATATCCATAGACATAGTTTTTCTCTACTATGAAGGAACCGAGAAAATTGAGAAAATATATTTTAGAAATATATATATAGGTGGAAATAGAGTTGGACACTACCAAAAGCTATCATTCTTTTTGAAACGGATTTGTTCCGATAAATCTTGGAATCTAATATGTGGCACAAAAATTTTCTTTGAATAATTTCTTTAACTTTCAGAAGATTCGAAGACGCTGTTCAAATCCTATTGGATGTGATTAAGTTGTCTTATGATATAATTGTTAAGCCCATTAACTGCATATTTTTAATAATAAATGTATATAATCTTAAAATTTTAATAAAAGTTTTATTCGCAACTTGAATTACATGTTTATTACATAATAGTCAAGTGTCGAATTAGAGGGCAAGAAATTAAACTGAGGAATAATTTTATAACCATTAAACATTTATAATTAACGAATATGAGGGATGAAAATATTTTAATTTAAAAAATAGCATTTCTTCTAGTCGATTTTAATTTGCATATGATTAAACAACATCACAAGAGTGTTTAAATGACATTGGTTTCCACCAATTACAAGTAAAAGGGGAAAGAGCCTGTGTTAGAGAACAGTGGCGTCAACTTGGAAATCGCTCGAGCAGCTAGAGAAAGCAAACGTGCTAATGGTTTTCCTCCGTTCTCCTGTTTCGCGCGACGCGGGATGCCAAAGCGACCACCAACACAACGCGCCTGAAAGGAAAGTGATTGCCTAATCCACGGTGCCGAAATTTCACTACTTGTTAAACTTCGGTTTTGCTTTCTTGGCGCACGGGCGGTGTCAATAACATGGAATATCTCACGGTATTTCGCGTCGTTCTCCGTTGTGCCGCCAGGAGTCGCATGATCGCCAGCACTGCTCGATATAGTCGCAATCATGCGACCCCTAGCGGCACAACCGTCATCGCTCAATCATTAGAACCAGTTAACGTCCGTGGTACATGCATTATTCAATTTTTTACCTAATTTTAATTACTCATATTCATTTATTTACAAATTGATTAGTTAACTTGACTCGGCTTGTCACTTCATATTTCTCGCCCATAATTCCCTTTCCTAAATCTTTCTCATAATTCCCTCCATAAGAGAACATGTAGCAACATTCTACTGTTTTCATATTTTCCTCGTCATCAAGATCTTCTCGATCCAAGTATGTTCTGCAGTGAATATCAAACTCCGTATCGATGGCAATAACAAGCAATAAACTATCAGAATAAAATAAAATATGTTTTGTTTTAGCAAATTGTATCTTCACAATTATAAACATACCTTAACTATCCGGCTTGTTTTCTACAGTTCATTGGAAAATAAAGTTATTCAAATTATCGCTCTCCATGTTCTCGCAACAACAAGAAGTATATTCCTTCACGAAAAGGGATAATATCAAAATCTGTAGCTGATTTGTTTTTGCAAATGGTTTTTATTACACACCATTGAATATTTTTTATCAATCATTGCCATGAAATTGAAGCAAATTCTCGCCAGCTTATTTTCATCTGAATTCCTCGATATCCTCGAGTCCGCTAAAAGGGTATGTATCGAATATAAGAAATGGAGCACAGAACACACATCTCCCCATAATACATAACAACGTTTGAAACAACTTTTGACATAATACATTAATAGAAACGCCTGAGAACGAATGATCTGAAGATACCTAACGGTAATAGCATGTATACGCATTATTCTATACTATCCAAGGATCTTTTCAAGAATTCTTTTCGCCTAATGATGGTACAAGTAGCACTAGAACTCAGGTCAATTACCCGATAGGCACTAAAACTCCTCCGAAGTCGCAGGTATCAGAGACACTTCCAGATGCATCAAAAGTATACTTTTCTAAAAAAAAATAAGACTTTCAAAATTTTGTGCCAGCAAAGTATGTCATATTTTTTTGGGAACATTTTCATTTTCAAGAGAAACTTCTTAAGACGTGTCCTAACAAGTTAGGAAATATTTATAACTGTTTAAAACTACAAACTAAAACTGTTTTTCTTTGGTACACAATCCCCCTTTTAAACGTGAAGATTAAATTATTTTGCGTAAACGACGTTGAGACGCAAGTTAAAATTCTACAGTGGCAATAAACAGGCGTTGATAGAGGAGCTGATGTCCCTCAAAACATTTCATGAATGTTTCAATCTACACTAGAGTGAAACACACTTCGAGCAAACAAACTGAACTTAATGGTTCGTAAATCTACCATAAACTTTAAACATTGATTCCATTGTTATTCTACTTCGACTAATGTCACTACATCCCCATGCAAGTGTAGGCGCTAGATACTCCTACACGCAAATCGGCGATAGTGTTTCTAGATCAGCAGGCTTACCCTATCGTTTGGATCTATAAGAATGAGGCAGCACTAATAAAGGAAGTATTTTTATTCTTCAGATTGACTGATTGATCATTTTGTGTTTCCGGGAGCGTTAACGGATATGGTCATTAGTCCCGTATATGTAGTGAAAGTTGTTAACACGGGAAGGGGCGGTGATCTTCCCCCGTTGGATTGTGAGATCGGGCTAGCGGGGTTTTCTCAAACTAGGTATCTCCCACCAGCTTGACACCGCTCCAGTCGGGACAAACACTTGGCTACCGACTGATCCCCCAGTGTAGTGCATGTAAGTGTAAATATGTGTAAGTAAGGGGGCAAGGAAGAGGAAGGAAAGATCGCGCGCGGTCCGTGGCACGTTTGTAAGAGTACTGCTCCGACATGCGCCTGGTGTTGACGGGAAAAACCACGAAAAACTACCAACAGCAGCACGCCGCCCGCTAGGATTTTCCTCCAGACAGCGACTGAATTCGACCGAGTAGATGACAAGCAAGTGTGGAAAATTCTGGACCATCGGGACTCGATCCTTAGAACCTCCAGGTCAAAGGCTGTGCAGTGACATCAGTTGATGCCCTGAGCCACAGAAGGCGGTCTGTCACTCTGAAGGAAATTCATCTGCCGAACACGGGTGTATACAGAATTCCCTGTCATTCAGGGGCAAATAGCAGATGAGTAACTTTATTATACGAAATTTGCCAATGTACGCTATTTCCCTCTACATGTTCACTGGCAAAAAGTTACCATTTTCGATCCCTCCTCATGACCTAGAAGTTTGTGATATTTATTCTGAGACATCTGCAGGCAGAACAATCTCACATTTCCCTAATGAGTGTCTTCTGTATGTTCATTGGCAAAACGTTATCATTTTCAATTCCTCTACATGCCCTAGAAGTTTGTGACATTTACTCTGAAACACCTATATACATTTACTCAGCGCTTGATTTCTAAAATTTTTGACTCCAGGACGCGTCGCAAATTAACGATTAATTTAATAGAAATATTTGAAAATTTATATTATAATTTAATATTTATTCCTCATGTAATGGAACGCCATTCCATCACGTTCCGCCAGAAATCAAGGCTTGCCTCTACTGATATTCCTTAGATGTCCGGTGCTTCTCGTGGAAATCAGTTTTCAAGAAACTTGGACACACTCCGATTAAAGTAGAGTGTCCCTTCAAGGTCACGGGTAGGCAGGAGAGGGGAACACTGTAATCCAATCGTGAGCTTCGTTACATCCTAATGTTTTGGTGTTGATGCTCCCGATTGGATGACAACCTCCCCCTCTCTTCTCAGCTCGTGACCTTGAAGGAAAACACTGTTTTAATGGAAGTATAGTACACGAGAATCTTAGACAGTTTTTCATTGGCATATTCTCCTGGGTACAGTGTTTCTTTGTTCTTCATTGGGATATTCTCCTGGGTAAAGTGTTTGTTAGTACTTTGTATGATGACACCGATTTCTGTGTGAAAAAATGCTCGTCGAACTCACAATTCTACAATTAGGAGTAGAATCTTAATTCTACAACCATGATGAAATATCTTTCTGAAATATCCCACCCAAAACTATAGATTGGAAAAGGTAGATTAATTAACGAAATAAACAGGAAGCACAAACAATTTCGTTAATTTTATTTATTTGTCGCCTCCTTATATTCATATTTTTTGCTTCTAGTAGACCTAAGGATTATAGCAACTGATGAGAGAAAGTTCTTCTCAGATGTGTTACATTTAGACTGCATTCACAAGGTTTACTTTCAATGCAGAAGAGAAACTAGGAATGGAATGTGGAAACTGCAGGAGGCTTTGACGTAGAATCGGAGAAAACTAGTCCAATCTGCAATTCCGACGGCGATCAGAATTCGGAGCCATAACAAGCTACTTTTGCTTCGTACTGTCTGCGAAAGAAGTCACGAATACTCGTTTGCTCTGTAAGGGAAGACGAGGCATAGAAGATTACATCAGATGAACTAATTGTTATTCAATTGAATATGTCAGGGGTTGACAGTAATCAGTCAATGACGTAATGTGATAAGATGATAATGAGTGAAATTTTTCTCTAAAAATTAGGGGCACGCAGTAAGTGAAAGAAGCAACATGAACAAACTAAAACTCAATTTATCGTTCATACCAATTTGAATACACGACAGCAAACGTTTTAATACAGTTTTCAATGAACAAAAGATTGGCAACACACTGCAGTTACATTCGAAGACAAAGTTGATTTTTAGAAATATTGCATTGCTTCTTCTCTGCACGTCACATAGTTTTCCTCTTTTGACGACTTTCAAATCAAACAGATTTGAAGGAATACAAGAATGTGTCTATTTTGATAAGAATGAGTTGAATGTACAATAAAAATGATGGTGAACAAACGCAGTAACAACTTGTGATTCGAAATTTATTACTTATCGCTCAGAAAAGAGAGGTTTACAAATGTAACAGCATATATAATATTTGATTCCATTAAGCTTGGCAATCAAGAATAAGAATAACAAGAACCAAGTGTAACGAAGTTTCTAGACTAAAGAAAAAAAATTAAGCATTGCTAACAATCTGATATTTTTGTACCCAATGACAGTTTTTTGCCTAATTTTAATGTCAACATTTGGGGTAAAACTTATATTAAAAAATTAATGAAGACTGTTTTCTCACATGAAAAATATATTTCAAGACAATTATTATTAATTGGCAAAAAATGTACTGATGCATCTGATCTACCACACTTCCAAATGTGAATAATGTCGAAGTAGTCGCAAATCAATATTCATTTATGATAAATTTTAATTTACGTGTATTTTTAATCAGTTTTTAGTCAGTTTTTTATAATGTACTGTCATAAGTAATAAAGGTAAAAAGGTAGCTAAAGAAAATAACCACTATTTATTCTAAAACAAAAGATACCGAGTATTCCTAATATATTCATTAAAAAATCACTGTAATACTTACACATTCAAATGTAAGAACGCACGAAAAAGAGCTTAAAAATCGAGTTCCTTTTGTTTCAAAAGGCGAGTTCTTTTTTATTTCGCACTCTGCTCGCAAGTGTGAGTCGGGAAAACAAGGAAGACTGTTTGCATTGGCTCATGTTGACTCGTCTAGAAGCAGCGCTCTCTCAGGGAGAAAAACAAAGATTAACATTGGAGAGCGCGCGAAGAGGGATAGAGGGAAAACAGCAACTACGCAATCAGGCCCCGCCTTGGGAATCGGCCAGGAAGTGACGCGTTGTGCCGCCAGCGAATTCTATCGCTTCGACTCGAGATGCTAACGACGTGAACTCCGAGACACCTTCGGAACCCCGTTGCCAAAAATCTTACAGAAACGCGGCAAAGAGCTGCCATAGGAGGGGAACTGAAAGTGCATCTACGAGACATCTTGTTTCACGGACTTTGCTCGTACGTATCCTTAACCCTTCTGCTACCGAGGGGGGGGTAACTAAGTTACCCCAACACATATTTTACAATTTTTTATCATCTTATAATTTGTTTACTGATATCTTGTGTAGTTGTTTTTTACATATTTATCTAAAATATGTTGTTAGAAAAACCTGTTTTTTTTGGCTTGTAGTCATTTCACGGCTTCAACTTGTGGCCGTGATTAGTACCTTACCCCCGCCGGTATTGAACGTTCGGGATTTAATAATTTGGTTTGAGGTTATGTTATCAGCGAGAGATGGGAGAAAGTATTGTGGACATTCCTTTGAAGAGTTATTGCAATACTTGTGCGTTAGTACGTGAACATGTCGAAGAATTGGTCTTGAAGGTTTTGAAAAATTATTAAGTTATCACAATCCAGACGATATGTGTAAAGAAGATCGTGATGTGTAGATGGCTTGAGAGCTTGATGAAGATAATGTAGATAGATTATAAATAAAGTTGACGGTATCATTTTGTGCTGAAGACGAGGAAAACGTGAATGATGACTTACACATCAGATGAGAAGAGTATCAACTGAAAGAGACAATACGAATTGTATAATGTGTTCTATAAGGGCATGATTTGACGTTGGAGACCTCTTCGTTGTGGACGAAGTCCTGATGTAAAATATATTGTTAAAATCGCTAAATATTTTATTAATATATCAAAATAATGTTTAATCTACATAACCAAAACAATATTACGACGTTTACGGTAAAAATATATATATTTTTTTAATTGAATTTTCCGTGGGGTTACTTCGTTACCCCCCTTGGTATTGGGCGTGTGCAAAATACCTCGGTAGTCGAAGGGTTAAAGAACAAATACGCGTAAAAGAAGTAACAGTTTATTTTCCAAGCTTTACTTAAGATTCACTGAATATATTCTGAAAACCTAGCGCTGAAATGTAGAAGATCCAAAAAACCGCGAGATCGAGAGCAAGACAAAACTGCGAATTGTAATTTCCAAGGAGATAGAAAGATCAGTTTTCACGTCGATCTATCTAAAACTGGAGTCGCCAAGAAACGTTTCAATAGAAAGAAATATAGCAATGCTAATGTTTGGAAACATATGGGAATGTTGAAAAGACGAGTAAAATTATACCGTTTACAGACTAGGCCACTCTCGTGGAACCACGGTCTCTACCAAGAATTTCAGGTACACTGAGGCATTAAAGAGAATTTACAGAAGGTACTTACAAAAGCGTGTGAAGTTTCAAAGATTGTACTTTCGGGAGACGTAGAGCTTTCAATACCAAGTGCTTTAGCTATACGGTTGTTTAGCGTGTGCGTGCGCCATAAGCATCTGAGACAATAAAAGACCAGGAAACAAATTTCATGAGGAAAAAATGGGTGACAGCAGATTGCCAATCATTTTCACATAAAGAGCTGCAGAGAAAAGAAACAGACGGGGTTCAGGAAAGAGGTCACTGGACCAGATTTAAAAAACTTGGAGTTTTGGACAGTTTTAAAAAATGAGAGAATATTGATTTCGGTAACTGGATTCATTAGAGACGTAGGTGCATTGCAAGCTTTATTTCAGGAGGTGACGGTTTTTTCGTCCTCGATGATATACGTATTCTCTGGAGATTTGTCGGCTGCAGGTTCTTTCCTTCAAGAACTCGTCCCTCAGCACGGCACCACCTGAGCTAGACAGACGTCAATCACCTCTGATTTCCCGATTTTCGTTTGGTAATGCAGTAAACGCAAGTGTAAGTGGTAGAATACTACTGAGCTATGTAGCTAAAGTGGAAAATCCCTAGTAGCGGTACACTAAAAAAACATCCACGGACCTCGTGCGATATTTTCTTCCTCTTCCTTGTGCTATCCCACCCCTTACTTACATTCACTTACACGCCCTACACTACCACACATATCCGTAGACCAGAAGCTTGTCCCGGCTGGGGTGGTGACCAACTGGCGGGAGATACCTGGTTAGGGAAAACCCCCGCCAGACGACTTGTAGGTAGGTGGAGACTCTCGCTATTGAGGGGGGGAAGATCACCGCGATAAGAAAATTACGCACTTTGCTTACGGAGTTAATGACCTTAGTAGTACAAGCGTCCAGAAACACTAATGAATCAATCAATCGGTACCAACAGAGTGTTATTGCCAAGTTCGCGGGTTCAAACCCGATCGAAGCCGTGGATTTTTAAGGGCGAAAAAATACTTCGTACGCCTTCCTTCGGAGGGGAAGTAAAGTCGGCTGTCCCATGTTAGTAGATTTACTGCATGTAAAAGACCCTCAAGCCTAAATGACGTCTCTGAGCTAAATTCAAAATCGCCTGTTTCGTCGTCCAAGGAATACCTTCTTTCTCCGCTAGTTGGTGAAAGGAGCGTAGCGAAATTTGCGTGGTCAGACGCAAGAGCAGGCTTCATGGCCTGAGTCTCGCCATGTAAAATAAGGCAATTCAATTCAATTCAATTCAACAGACGTCCCTCTTTCCTCGGTTGGAATGTTGCCTCAAGGTGCAACCCATGTGGTAGAAAAAGCGCGTGGATCTCTTTAAGTACTATATCTGGAATCTTTTTGGGCCCCAAGCTTTACTGTCAATTGGAAGTGATCACACAAATGTGAACGGCAATATACTCTGTATATAATTGTTTTTATATAAGAATGCATCTTATAAGTTATTTTCAATAATATAGTAAATAATGTACTTTAAATATTTCAAAAACCGCACGTAACCTCCATTGTCGATACATAATGGTTCAGAAATATTTATAATACTTTACGAAACTTCTTTCGAGGAAAATCAAATATTGACTGTAACAGACACATTATTTGAAGTTCATGGCAAGATATGTCAAATGAGACTAGGAACATGTCAGGGTATACCTTAGATCAAACCAGTCGCATGTAACGAGGAAAAATAATAACTCTAATGAAATTTTGGAAAATATGTGAAAATGCTTTCGTACCTGCTTAACAAGTGCACGAAGGTATATCTAGAAGACTGAAATTATCCTGCAAATATTGAGGAAAATATTAAGAAAATTAAAGATGACGGGGTTCAAAAAGACCCCAAATATGGTGCGAGGGTTACCACAGGCTCAATACATTTCTGGACAATTACAATCCGTAGCCATCTACAGAAATAAAGGATACACTACACTCACAGAACTCATGAATAGACACCGGAAAACACGTAGTATGAATCGTCAAAATACTCGTAAGTACATTAATATCTAATGAAAACAGTACGAATATGCAATAAATAAGTAAAATCAGATATAATATGTAATATTAAAATACTCTAATTATAAACTCATTTACATAATACAAACATAGATTTACAAAAACACTTCCTCTATAAATTTTAAAAACAATGCAAAAGTTTTAAAAATCACTATGAAAGCACAAGTTGATGCACACTTGCACAATGCAGCTTTCCCCATCAGTAATAAACTCTTCACAAATAGTTATCCAGGAATGTAGTTTAGCAGCCAGACTAGACACAACAGAAGCCATCGAACAAACTGGCGAAATCTACGACCAGCAATCACTGCAGAGTGGAATATTCTCATCGAACTGTTACACGACGGCGATCGCCAAAGTTTCTTGGAAATTGAGGTTAAAGGTCTCCAAACGCGGCGTCAATGAGTGGGCGTAAAGGCGAGAATTGTTTGTCGCTGACGCGCACTTCTCGCCAATGAGATAACTGAAGGCGCGTCGGACTGTGAGAACAGAGTCTTCACGAAGCGTACCACGAGAAGATTTTTTTTGAAAATTCTTTTTCAAAAAATATGTAGAAAATTGATAGAATAAAAAGAAATATGTTAAGAAAATAGCGAAATATGTAATATAGTGCCACATATGTAAAAAAATATGTAACGAAATATGTAAAAATGATATTGTGTTAGGTGGACGATGATTTGCCGAGATTACAATTTTGAGAACAGTAAGAAGAAAGACAAAAAAATATGTAACTACATAAAATTCCGGTCTCTAACCTCTCAGTCTGAATCAGTGAAAAACTACTGATTGACAGTGACTACTCACTGATGGTGTCAGTTATAACTCTGCCACTGACAACCAGGGAATTGAACTGAACAAATCAGTAAAATGGGGTCCACTTTTTGAATCAGTGAAACTTCACTGTTTGAATTAGTGACAACTAATGAACGTGACGACTGAACGATCCAGTGAGCGATGGTGGCGCGGCACTTTTACCACTGACGACCAGCGAAATACTGTCGGTCATTACGAAAAGGTTCGCATATTTCGCTGATTGTCAGCGTTACTACCCATTTCGACTGAAGATATCAGTGACTTCGGCTCTCACTGATTGAATCAGCGACAATTTCACTGATTCAGATCCAGAGAGTAGTCATGACCACAGCAGTTGGCGGGCCCGTAATCCACGAGTCGTCCGGAGCAAAGCGAGCGGGCTTCGCTGCAGACGCGTGGTTGCAGTGCGGCTGCAACGTCCTTGAGGGAGGGACGGGGAGCAGAGAGTGGCGGGGGCGGAACGCCAGACCCGGCTATGCGGCCACCGCCGCCTCCCCCACCCGCCGCCAGGAGCGCTGACTCATGCCGTCTGCCTCCGCCCCGCCCCCGCGCGGCCGCTAGATCGCGCTGGCGAACGTCTCGCGGAGGAAAAAGTCGACGGCGCTTCCTCGACGGAGAGCCAGGGAGTTTTCTGCAACTTCGGACGTTAAGTTACTATCGATCTTACGAGCTTATCTATCTTACTAGCTTATCTATCTTTCGAGCTTATCTATCTTACGAGCATATCTATCTTACGAGCTTATCTATCTTACGATCTTATCTATCTTACGATCTTATCTATCTTACGAACTTATCTATCTTTCGAACTTATCTATCTTACGAGCTTATCTATCTGCGAGCTTATCTATGTTACGAGCTTATCTATCTTACGAGCTTATCTATCTTACGAGCTTATCTAATCTTACGAGCTTATTTATCTTACAATTTTATCGATCTTATCGAGTACGTTATGTTTCGCATCACTTTCGTTCATTTGCGCACCCAGGAGATCGATAGTGCTTAACGCACATCACGGGTGCAAAAACTCTCTAGTTTTTGCCACCTCGCACGTTAAGCACTATCGATCTTCTGCTGATGTGCGCGTCCAAATTTTGCACTTCAGTGCATCTGCGGATGAGGAGAGTATCGATAGGGCTTCACGTTCGTGAGTGCAAAAACTCTAGTTTTTGCAACCTCTAACGTGAAGCACTGTCGATCTACTGCTCATACGCAGTTCAAGTTTGGATCATTTAGTGCCATCTTAGCATGCCCCGAAGATCGATAGTGATTCACAGTTCGAGGGTGCAGAAGTAGTCTAGTTTTTGCTACCTCGAACGTTAATCTACTATCGATATTCTGCTCGTGAACAGTTCAAATTTCGCATCAGTTTTGTCCATCTCGCGCATGAACGGAAGATTGATAGTGCTTCACGTTCGAGGGTGCAAAAACTCTTCAGTTTTTGCCACCTAAAACGTTAAGCATTATCCATCTTTTGCTCATGCGTCGTTCACGTTGTCGCCTACTTTAGTGCATCTGCGCATGCGCAGAAGATCGACAGTGCTTAACGTTTGAGGTAGCAAACTCTATCCATCTATGCTTACCATTCACCTCAGAGTC
>JAHLJT010005437.1:96630106-96659538 GCA_031308135.1 Acheta domesticus | reverse complement strand
AAAGAGAAAGAGTCCGACAAACCCGCAAGAACAGAAGCGACGGAAAAGGAAGATGCGGGAAAGCTGTTGGAAAAGGATCACGACGTTTTCCGCAAAATAGCTGAGAGCTCAATGGACATCGGTTTGGATGTTGAGGCCAGTTTCGAAGCAATGGTGAATTCCATTTTGACGCCACGGTCTTCTGGTATAATTGATGAAGGCACAAAGGAAGAATCGAAAGATAATGTTTCTTCGAGCACATCAGGTGTTGCAGACACGTCTGATGAAAAAAAGCCAAAACAAATCGTCGGCGTTGATCCGAAGCGCGCTACAGTAAAACCGGAAACCAAGAATGACAGCGAACCCGCAGTTCCAGAGGCAGCCAAACAGATAATCCCGCAAGACCCAGTTCCCAGTGAAAGACAAGCCGAATGTAAAGTAGCAGACGAAAAGAAGAAGGAAAAACCAGCTCCAAGCGACGCAGATCCGAAGAGCAAGGGCGTGTCCAAAGACCCAGAGGAGAAAGCACACCATGCCTGTAAGGGTGAAACGGGCATTCGTGAGTCTACCTTCGGCCTGGCGAAGAAGGTGCAAGAAATATTGAGAAGGACACCGAGCACCGACAGTCAAACAGAAGAATGCTCGAAAATTAGCACGACAAAACCTCTTTCAAAAACGTCTTCTGTAGAAGTGGCAGATGTGATCCACGAGAGTACAATCAGTGAATATTTCGAAAAACGTCCTGGTGAAGATGAGCGGTCACAAGCTGCAGTTGGTAAGCCTGGTAAACAATCCCGAGACTCGGAAGAACTTGAACCAAACTCTGATACGAATCTTCTGTCTTCTGGTAGAAAGAGCAACGTGCCTGGAGAGGAGTCGTTACAATCCACGAATAAAGATCCGAACGTAGTTTTTAAATCTTCAGATTCTCCAAACGACCAGAATGCGGAGAAAAGTGGTTCATCAGAAGAAAATCAAGACTCTCGGGTGAAACACAACTTCAGAAAGATACAGCAACTGTTAAAGATCTCGATAAACCTGATTCTCCTGCCGAAGAACGTGGCCCACCGATTCAAGCGTCCGAAGCAACAGAGCCAAGCACTACAATTACTGAACGAGATATAGCTGCACTGCAGAAAACGCCGGAAGAGTCTTCATTGCAAGAAAGAAAACCGCATTTTAAAGATTCGTCACAGATTCCAAAAGATGGGAAAGATGCGAATGTTTCAGCCAGTCAGAGTGAATCAGCATCAAACAAACTTTCGGAAAAGACTGAAATGGTGAAACCCAGTAATGGGAAAGCTGAATTTTTAAGTTCTCAAGTTTCCCAAACGGATGGTGATAAATTAAATGTCGCGTTGGAGAAAGAAGAGGCGCTTATTAGTGAAAAATCGTCAGAACCATCCACAGATGCACCGGCAAAAGAAAAACCGACGCAAACGGACGGGAAGAGGCAGACAAAAGCAAAATCCAAATCGTTGTATCGAGAGAAAACCGATTTATATGATGCATTTTCTGTTGCGGTTGAGAAGAATATTCCTTTACCGCCTGATTCAGAACCTCTTGAAACGGAGCATCAAAGTGACTCGCCGGTTAAAGAAAAAGAAGAATCAGATACGCACAACTTTGGTACAAATTTGCAGCAACCAAAATTAGATAACTGGGATGAAAAGCTTCAGAATGTAATGGCTTCTAAAGTAGATCTGAAAGAAAACGAAGGAGAAAAGTTAACGGAAAAAAGGCGAGCGGGAGATTGGTCTAAATCTTTTAGTCTAGAAAGTCAAGGAAGTGTACATAAATTTGAAGACGAGAAAGAAATATCACCAACCACTGTCAGACCTGAAGTGAAACGTACAATATCGAATGAATCTGCATTAGAGAAAAAGACACATAAAAACACGAAAGGCAAACACTTGTCGAAATCCCTCTCGAGGAACAGTGAAGATAGAACGGTTGTTCCGGCGGAATCAAAAACTAAAGATAAATCATCGTTAGAAGCCAAACCTCTTCTAAAGCTTGCGGAGTCAATTATCAGTCAAGCGGAGGAAGATATCTCCGAAATAAGCAAAAGAATTTCCAAATCAGGATCTGCATCTCGTGAAGATGTAGAAAAGGAATCATCAGAGATAAAGGAAGGTCCTTCTCAGAATAAAGAAGACGCTGATTCTGAAAGTATTCCACCCGCAACTGGAAATAAAACGCCCACCTCGAAGCCATCTAGTAAAACAGAAATGTCTACGGAGAAAGGAGAAGATTCAGGAGTCGAAGACGATTCTACACAAGATCGTTCGGGGTCTGACGTAGCACCGAAGGATAAAAAACAATCTACTAAGAAACCAAAGTCGCGAAGTCGTGAAGACATCAACTCTGAAGAACTTGCTGATTTGATTCAGAAGCAGCTGTCTATTGCCGGAGGCCAGGTCGACGACTCTCAACTAGAATGGGCGGGTCCTATTCGCAGAGAGAAAAAGTCCCGAAAAAGCGTAAAAACATCGAAGTCGAGATCCATCAGTTCGGAGGAAAAGGACGGTCAAAGCGACTCGTCTGCTGTGTTGCCCGATTCTCCGTCCAGTCATGTTGAACAAACTGTGAAATCTCCCACTGGTGTGGAAACTGGTTTAACTGAAGATGAATCTCCAAAGATCGTATTGAGACGTTTCAAGTCGAAGTCAAAAAGTCGTGAAGACGAGACTTCGCTTAAAGATCTTCCGTCGTCTCCCGAGAGTTCACGTAAAGAAACCTCTTCAGAAAAACCAAAGTCAATTTTGAAATCTTCTAGTAAAGAGAAAGTACCCGTTGAATCCCCACCTTCCAGTGGAGAAGTAAAGCTCTCTCAAGAAGATCCTTTGTTGGCCTTCGGTGATCCATTGCCAATCCACAAGACAGATTCTCCAGCTGATGCCTTGAAACGATCGGATTCAAAACCAGCTGAAGAAGGCGTTTCCACCACATTGTCCGAAACACTGGACCACCTCGTGACGTCAACAACTTTCGATAAATCTCGAGACCAATCCAGCGAAGATGGAGTAGTGGATAGGAGAAGCATTAGGAAAATAAAGTCGAGATCAAGTAGTCGAGAAGATGAATATCCTTTGCCTGATTCTTCTTTCGACGAAAAATTTGTGACGTCAATCACAGAATCGAAACCCCGAGAAGCGAGTAAAGAGTTTACAGACTTTGGTTTCAGCGAGCCCAGATCTCCAAGGAGTTTACGCCGGCGCTCTTCGTCCAAGTCGGTGAGTTTCGAAGATGACGTCATACTCGAATCGGTGGAAGACGAACTCGCAGAAGCTGCCCAAACAGAAAGTACAGAAGTAAAAGAGGACATTGAATCGTCCAGTGATAAGTCCAGAAAAAGTAAACTGGAACGACGCAAGTCCCCAAAAAAGAAATCAAAATCGAGATCCAGTGAGCAGGAGCTGGTTTTTGATAGCTCTTTTGAAGCCATTCCAGAGGATTCCCCAATCTTTACTGAGAACAGCGCCATTGAAGAGGTAGGTACCGTGGAATCATACGTAAAAGAGTTGTCGAGAGATAAGACAGAAAGATCGAAATCAAAATCGAAAAGTGTTACTCCGGAGAAAACTCTACCTTCCGAACAAGACAACGCACCTCTGATACAGATTGAACCGTCAGATACCCATGAGGGTGAACATTCCTTTGCAATTGAAGATGGAAAGTGTAAAATAGAGCGCAGGAAATCTCCGAAGAAAAAAACCAAATCAAAGTCATACGACCAAGATGAAGTATCTTCAAGTATTCCTCGGCATCTAATTGAAGAAAGATGCCTTCGTTACGTGGTGACTCCAGACAGGGAACTTGGACCTACAGTTCGTAACTTAGAAGCAGTCCAAAGAGAGAGCATTCCTCAAGTATCAACAACAGACGCGGGTGAATCTGGCAGTGACTTTGATTCTTTCATAAAAGAAAGATCGAGCAAAGATAAAATAGAACGACGTAAATCCCCGAAGAAAAAGTCAAAACCTAAACTGCCGAGTACAGATGAAGAGGATATTACAAGTTCTGAAATGTTAATTGCGCGTGTGGACGAATATTTCTCCTCTATTTCCGGAACTGATTCGAAGGGATCTGAAGGGGATCAACCAGATCACGAAAAGCCATTCACTTCGGTGGAAAGAAGAAAGTCTCCGAAAAAGAAATCAAAATACAAAAGTGCAGAAAATGAACAAATTGCTTTTGGTGAAGACGCGACTGTGTTCGAAAACACTTTAGTTATTCCCAAAGATGAACAGTTAGTCCACTCCGATCAGGCGCAGGAAACAAGTGACGTGTTTGGTGAACCTTTGGGAGAAAACTGGCTGCAGCAACCGAAGGTAGAGAGACGAAAGTCTCCCAAGAAGAAATTCAAGTCGAAATCCAGCACTCAGGAATCAGACATTCCGAAGCCACCATGTGGAGGTGACTTCTTTCTTCCTACTGTTCCAGCGTTCCAGATAGACAAGTCAGAAGGCGTTGTAGACGCATCCAAAGAACCGCCACAGACCTCAACCGTGGAGAGACAATTGTCTGATTCAGGTTTAATAACCTCCACTTCTCAAACAGAGAACGACGATGGCAGAGATTCTATTAAGGAAGATAAACCATTCAAAGCGAAATCAAAATCTAGGTCAAAATCAAGCGATCTGGAATCTAATCGTACGATTGAAAGAAGTTCTTCCACGCACAGTCAGCCAGAAGCGGAAGTAACGGATTCATCCGTCAAAGAGGAGAGTCGAGATAAATCGAAATCGAAAGGAAAATCGAGAAGTCGAGATCAATCAGATGACGAGCCTTCCTTGACCGGTCATGAAAGCCATGATGACGCTAAGGAGACACGTGGTGACACCAATCTAGCGGAAAAGGGTGAAGCCGCACTTATCCTCGAAAACGTCGCTACTACCCAGACTGAAAACATCTCCTCCCACGGTGGTACTACCCGGCTGGAAAACATTCAACCCGGTGACGCCACTTCGCTCGATCGCATAATCGTCACGCAGGACAGTACAGAAAACGTCCGCCTTTCGTCTGGCTCTCTCATCTATCCCAAAGCTATCGACTTTTTCACAACCATCACCTCCAGTCGCCCGGAGAGCATGGAAGGCCAGTTTCCTTTGTCCTTTCCGCCTTCTCGAACATCCCTAGAGCTGTTGGCTCAGAAAAGTACGGAAAGTTTAGCAAGTAATGTTTCGTGGAACCTCCCACCTAAAGTAGACGTACGTACGATGTTCGTGGGTAATGTGACGTCACCGTCGAAGGCAGACGACGAAACCGGAGATTTTTTCACCGATCCGACTACAGGGAGCCTGTGGTCGGGATCAAGCCTAGCGATAGTTCAGAGTCTGCTCCGGGTTCGAAACCTCTGCCTGGTGACGTCACATCCACTAAGTCATTGTCGTTCGAGGACGCTTTGAAAGCGTATCGCGAGAAAAATAAGAAATCGGAAGATGCATCGATACCGGTGGATAGGTCAAAGCCCCTCGTGCTAGAAGGAACGTCGTCAATTTCTCGAGGTAGTTCCGAATATGCCAAATCCCAATCTATCGAGGACAATCCTACAGCGGTTTCTTCGTCTACAGATGAGAAACAGGGACATTGCGGTATTAACAAAGACGTCGATCAGTAGAGCTTCCAGTGCTTCGACAGATAAGGTTATAAGTAAAACATCGCGTTCTTTTGAAAAGAGTTTCGAAATTCCAGGGTCCATGGAGATATTTGATCTAAGAGGGCACTTCCGCGGTAGCAGGATCCCATAGCAAACCTCCCAGTAGGGTTAATAGTACTACTTCAGAAAAATCCGTCGCTAAGACGCAATCGTTTGAAATAAGCATCGAACAACCTGTCTCATGGGATGTTGAACATTTAGATTTAGAACAACCATCGTCGGTTGTATCGCGTGGCAAACCCGTAAGTAGAAGCAGTAGCACAACCTCCGACCAGGCCGTTGCTTCCTGTAGTGCAATTACATCGTCAGAAATTGATACAAGGGAAAAAGACAACGTTACTTCCAAACCATCACTCAGCAAACCACCGAGTAGAGCGAATAGTAATGCTTCGGACAAGACTGTTTCAAAGGCTGTAGAGCCTGTTCAAAAAGGTGCAGAACGGACAACCTCCTGGGATGTTGCCAGTTTCGAAGCAGACTCGACTTCAATGATAACTCGGAGTAAACCATCTAGTAGAAGCAGCAGTGTTGCCTCTGATATAACGAAGACAAAAGACTCGTTTGAAAAGGTTTTCAGGCAGACTAGTACATCTGACGTCGAAATATCCGAAAAAGAGCCATCGTCACCAGTAGTTCTTCGCAATAAGCTGCCAAGCAGAAGTAGTAGTACAACGTCCGAAAAATCGATTTCCAAAACTGCTTTCTCTTTTGATGAAGCTATACCATCGAAGTCCGAAGGTGTCCCTGCAGAAACTACTCCAACTAAAAACATTGACTCTGCATCGGGTGTTCCTATCGCTGTGTGCGCTCCACTACGATGGAGTGCGGCCTTACCTGAAAACATTGACTTGACCCAAGATCCCTTTGCAGAACAGGTGAAACAGCAAGAGGACGAGGAAGAGGAAGATACATTTCAAGCACTAGATGTCAAGCCAATTGTTTCCCAGGTGAAATCCTCGGTTTCACAAGAAAAGGCTTCTACTTCAGACAACAGTGGTGACAAAACAGATGTTCCACATACCGCTGTCGAGAAAGAAAGTAAAGTTGATGATTCTAAAACAAAAGCAAGCGTAACGCAAATCCCAGAGAGAGTAGCAAAATCAAACACTCAGGACATTAAAGTAACTTCCAAATCTACCCCAATCCTACAAAAGAAGAGCGATTCCGAAGCAAAAGTAGATCCGGCGTCTGAGTCGACTACTAAAACCACAGCACAGCAGACCAGAATACCATCTGCAAGATCTTCACCGTCCCCACAGAAAAAGCCATCAGCAACCGAGTCAAAATCCACTGTGCAGGATACCAAAATCCCATCTGCCAAGTCCTCCCCAGCTCCCCAGAAAAAGACCATTGCATGCGAATCGAGCCATGAAACTAAGCCAACAGCTGCCAAGCCTTCTCCTGTTCCACAGAAAAAATCCCAACCAAAATCTGACAAGGCAGATGCAGAAGGTAGACTAACAGCTGCAATGTCATCACCCGTCCCACAAAAGAAACCCCAACCCAAGTCGGAAAAGACGGGTGCAGAGGGTAGACCAGCAGCTGCAAAGTCATCACCTGCCCCACTGAGAAAAACCCAACCAAAATCAGAAAATACAGATGCTGGACTAACAGCTGTAAAGTCATCACCGGACCCGCACAGGAAATCCCAACCCAAACCCGAGACGAGCCACACAGAGGCTGGACGAACAGCTGCAAAATCTTCACCCGTCCCGCAGTGGAAAACCCAACCCAAACCCGAAACGGCAAATTCAGAGGGCAAACTAACAGCTGCAAAGTCATCACCTGCCCCGCAGAGGAAATCTCAACCCAAACCCGAGACGAGCGTCGCAGAGGGTGGACCACCAGCTGCAAAGCCATCATCCAAAGCCATCGCAGAGGCTGGACCAACAGTTGCAAAGTCCTCCCCCGCCGCGCAGAGGAAATCTCAACCCAAACCCGAGACGAGCGTCGCAGAGGGTGGACCCCCAGCTGCAAATCCACCAGCCAAAGCCATCGCAGAGGGTGGACCACCAGCTGCAAAGCCATCATCCAAAGCCATCGCAGAGGGTGGACCACCAGCTGCCAAGTCGTCCCCGGCCCCGCAGAAGAAGACGCCGCCAGCGCCGCAGGGCGCGGTGCGGTCAGCCGTGCGGTCGGTGCTGGACGCGGCCAAGCAGTTCCTGGGCGTGGACGCGCCCCCGCGCAAGGACGGGTCGCGCTCGCCCGCCCGCGGGGCCGCCGCCCAGCCCCCCTCCCCCTCCCCCGCCCCCTCGCCCTCCGCCGCCAGGAGACGGCGCGCCAGGGCACGACGCCGCGCCGCCGCCACCGCCACCGCCACCGCCGACACCGACACTGGAGGTAGGGCAGGCGTGTTAACCAGGGCCTAGCAACTCCCCGTTGAAATCTCGAGGGTGCTTCTAAAGGATACGCAAATGTCGCTGAGTATAGCTATAGATTAGGCGCGCCAACATCCGAACCTAAAAATTGGCTAATTTGTAACCTGAAAATTGGCGATATACACGGTACAGTTTTCGTGCAGATTTTCATACAGTTTCCGTACAGAAACTTCAAAATCCCAAACTAGAAGTATAAAAGCCAAGTATAATCGCCACAAGCCGCCGTTAGGGGGGTCTAACGACAAACAACTGAATTGCGCCGTCCGAGTACTTTCAGTGGCGGTACTTCTGTGCGTGCGTTGGGCTGTGATTTCTGGCCACTGGAGATAGGGCAGGACGTGCCAACCAGGACCTAGCTAACTTCCCCGTCGAAACCGGAAACAATTCTCGACGGTGCTGCTACAGGAGGCGCAAATGTCGCCGGGTACAGCTTCAGGTCAGGCGCGCCAACATCCGCACATAAAAATTGGCTAATATGTGATGAATGCGAAAAGTCTCTTCTAGATGTTCAGTAATTCGTAATGTATAATAGCGCGAACATCGACGCTATCTTTTGTAATATTACGATCTTAATATTATGCTTGCGTTTCGAGAACCCACGCAGCAGTCACGTATCATTCCCAGCAGTTCGTATTTTAGTTCCTGAAAGAAAGTAATAGAGGAGAGCGCGCCACTGTAATGGTCTCCACTACGGTACATGGGAGTTAAAAGGCCCTGTGGCCAAGTTAGACGAGGGTAACGAGCTTACTAGAGCTCGCCGGCACAACGTCTCGAGAAATTAGTGCCAGATTTAAAAGTAATGGTTGTACAAATGCTTCGAAATGGTGGTATGTTACTGGAAACCTGGCCGATGGCAGTCTTTTGGAGAACTTGCTTGACAGTTATTGTCACAAATTTAACTATTTTAAATCATTTTACCTCTTTAAAGGAAAAAAATAATCCATTAAAATAAAATAGTACATGACTCGATTTCAAATTCGCAATTGAGAGGAAAATTTAAAATATTGAATCAAAAGTATATTGATTTTGTAATCCTATTTACTTTAGAATGATAAGAAAGCATAAAATTTCTACGATCATGTTATAAGATTTAACAAATATTCTTATCTGTTAAAAGCGCTGTTCGTCCGTAAGCGAGAATCTTTAACTTATAGAGACGAGGCTTGTCAATTTACTCTACATTGTTGCTAAATACAATAAATAACTGAATTTCCCAATAACGCAACACAAAACAAAGACAAGGAAAGAATTCGCCATTCAAACATACTTCAGTTACTTAGTAAAGATTTTTACATAAGGGAGAATTTAGTAAGAAAGTAAACATCAAATAGTAATAAATAATGAAGAATAGAAACCTAATAGAATTCTCAGTTATTTGATAGAAAAAATTGGGCAAAAAGGAAGAAAAAAATTTCAGACGAAGCCACTATTCACCGCCGCACGCCGCCCCGGCTTGCGAATATCTACCCCTTTCTGAATTTTAAGGGGAAATGAGTGGTTGGGAACATGAGACATGGGAAGCTGCCCGTTCCCGTTGGAGCGCCGGGCTCCCCAGGCGGGCAAGTAACTCGTGCGAGCGTGTTTTGACATGCTTGAGGTACGGGGGGGGGGTAGCATGATGGAAAATAATGGGCGAGCTATTGCGCATCTTATCCGACTCCAGCAAATGAGCTTCAGGCACCAGTTTGGGTCACAATATTTGCGAGAATTTTAAATGCAGCCAGGTATCAAAATTATCACCTTGTTACAAGTCATTGAAACAGACATGTCAACCTTTTTTATTAATGTTGCGTATATTATTTCAAATACGCCCGTGTTATTTTTGGCTGATCACCGTTGCAAATTGTCACTTTATGCCACTTTCAAAATGTTTCTCAACACTTTTCGCTTTCCATGTAACTTGGCGGCCTGCGTCTGGTCTGGCCTATTCAAACGAAGCTATGTGGTGCTGTGGTCTCATAGTTCATGTCGTAAACTAGTTTTGCGCAAAACGAGCAAAACTCGGGGCACCGGACTCGATCTCCCATATATTTCCATCAGGCAGGTAGTAATAATGCAACATCAACAACAGAACATCGATGTTCAAAACTAAAATATCGTTGTTATTGTTTATAAACATTCCATGGATGTTGCCAAGCATTGATGTTATCGTTTAAACATTTGTGCGCAACAAAATTTAATTTGACAGTATCCGTTTATATTAATTTATAATTAAAATTTACTCAAACTAAAGTTATAAAACGCCTCTCCATGTAAAAAATACAATGAAAGACGAAGGAAATTCTAGGACGTCAGGATCAGCTCTGGTGAGGAAAAGTATGCTTGATTAAAAAAGTTGGTCAGTTATTATTTAATTTTAAAAATTTGAGGAAATTGTGATTCTGAAAATGTTTCATCCATGTACAAAACATCGAAAGTGTCAAAACATTGAGCACAAATATCGATATTAAAAAAACATCTGCTTCGAAATATCGATGTTTAAAATGTCGATGTTTTTGCAGAACATCCATGTTACATACCTAGCCAACGAACTTGACTGTGTCCGCAAGTGTAATGGGAACAGAATACTATCTATTGGCAACATTTTGGACTGAAACATTTAAATACGGCTTTAACACTCAGACTGACAGTTTACTTCCTCTTACACTACTAGTACATGGAAAGTTGTGGTACTATAATGCCCTGGAAATCTGAGATAAAATTTTAACCCATTGACTGCTATTCTTCAAAATATGAGAAGTTTTCGTGTAATTTGACGTGAAATAAAGAAAATTTTGAAAATAATATTTTCTCTAAAATGGTTCTAAATTTTGTCTTAATTTTTTCTCAAATGGAAAAAAGTACGCTTTTTAAAAAATGACACAGGCCAGATTTTCGTTGAACCTTCTGAATTTTCAAAAATTGCTAAAAGTTATTTTTTGTGTCTTCCTGCAACCATAATATTGAAGGTAGAGATTTTCTCTCAATGAAATTTGTTCTTGATATTATATCTTTAAATAGTTTAATGTGTTTTTAATATGAAAAACCTGTTCAACTTTTTTTAAGCGTCGCGTCGGCGTCGTTGTTCGCCTTGAGCCATTTTGTACAGTATATACGCACGTCGTTTGTTGAACTTAAGAACATGAGTTCAAATCACAGCGTAAACAAAAAGTGTGAAATTGGAAATACTTTTGCGGATTACAGTTGTATTAAGATATTACGTAACCCAAATAATGGTAGAAAATGCGTGCTAGAACTTCTTTCTTTCACGTTTTCTCTCTTTCATTTACTTAGAATAGCGAAGTTATTCCATAGTAATGCACTGGAACGCTATAATAAGGCTTTAACCCTTTGACTGCCATTACTTTCTCATATACTACTACTAATTAGTATACGGAAGTTATGTCACCATGAAGCATTGAAACTCTTAAATTTAACTTTAAAGTGCATGGATCAGATTTCGTGAAGAAAATCACTATTCCTCACGTACAGTGAGGAATTTACACACTTTCTGGCGTTAAATTTATAAGCTGTTAGAAAGACATAGAGGAAGGGAATTAGGGAAACAATAATTTTGTATTTGTTTGTCTCATGCAACGTACTGCATTGTCTTCAAATATTTTTAAGAATAAACCCTCATAAAAATTAGGGTGACAGTTTCTGGATATCCTACAGCCCAGATTTAAGTTTTATTATTATTATTATTATTATTATTATTATTATTATTATTTGTTATTTATTATTATTATTATTATTTGTTATTTATTATTATTATTATTTGTTATTGTTATTATTATTATTTGTTATTTATTATTATTATTATTTGTTATTTTTTATTATTTATTATTATTATTATTATTATTATTATTATTATTATTTGGCATTTATCAAAATGACACTCTGTGAGGTAACAATTTCCTTTTCACAGAATTCATTCTTTCGCATTTATAACGCTCTCCGTTTCTTGTTACTCTTTACGGGAGAAGGGGACACAGTCATCCAATCGTAGCTTCAGTACCAAAAATTTAAATCGTAACGAAGCTCCCAATTAGATAACAGTGCCTCCCTCTCCTTCCAGCTCGTGACCTTAAAGGGTCACTATATTTTAATCGGAGTATAGTTATTCTGACAAGTTGGTGTGTGTAAGGTGCGAGTGTGTGTGTGTGTGTGTGTGTGTGTGGTGTGTGTGTGCATGCATGCATGAGCGTGCGTGCGCGTTCGTGCGCGCCTGTTTTATGAATCCGTCACAGACCGCGGACGAACTCGAATAATACTCCGAAAGGCCAGCCTTCGTGAAACCAAGTCATAGTAACACGGCATACTACGTCTCGTGAGGACGCGTATGGCGCATGCATTGAAGTCTTCGAACGCCAGAACCTTCCTTCTATGACTCGCAATGAAGCGGGAAGTTCGAGACTCAAAACCCACAAAACGTGGTAGACGTGAAACGTGGTAATCGCGAATTGGAAAATTATCAATCAAGCACACCACGAAGTAATGAAAGCAGTTTTCGTTTTACGTTAACGTTTACGTTACGTTACGTTTACGTCACGTTACGTTACGATTACGTCACGTTACGTTAGATTAAATCACGTTACGTTATGTTTACGTCACGTTGCATTATATTTACGTCTCGTTACGTTATGTTTACGTCACGTTACGTTACATTTACGTCACGTTACGTTACGTTAACGTCACGTTACGTTAACGTCACGTTACGTTACATTTACGTCACGTTACGTTATGTTTACGTCACGTTACGTTACATTTACGTTACGTTTACGTCACGTTACGTTACGATTACGTCACGTCACGTTACGATTAAGTCACGTTACGTTACGTTTACGTCACGTTACGTTACGTTTGGATAGGCCCCGCCTTCGAGCCTAATAGCATCCGTCCGTGCTCCGGTGCCGAGCGAGCTGCTTGCTTCCCAGCGTCCGCCCCCGCGGCCACCGCCGCCGCCGCCGCCCCGCTGGACTGGGCGGCGGAGGTGGAGGCGGAGCTGCCGCTGGACGAGGACGGCGACGAGGACGAGGCCGTCGCCCCGTCCACCCCGGGCGCCCGTCGCAAGCGGAAACGCCACCGCCGGAAGCGGGGCCCCGCCCCCGTCCCTGCCGCCGCCCCCGCGCCGCCCGCCGTCGCCAGCACCCCCGCTGCCGCCACCACCACCACCGCCGCCGCTGCCCCGTCGGCGCCGCCCGCGCCCGTCAAGAGGCTCAAGTCGTGCGAGGAGGACTCGGGCGACGCGGGTACGTAGGAGCAGATTTTACGCACGAGCACAACGTTAGCACACGAGCGCGAACATGGTGGCTAAAAGCCACGCGGTCATAACTGATCTCGTACGAACGACATTCACGTCCCGGTTGATTGATTGATATGTGTTTCCTGGCGCGTCAACTACTTAGGTCATTACACCCGTAAGTGTAGTGCGTGTGTTTCTCTCGGGAGGTGGCGATGATCTTTTTCCCCGCTGGATGGCGAGATCTGGCGCCGGCCGACCGGCGACTAGCGGGGTTTTCCCCTCAACCAGGTATCTCCCACCAGCGGGGACAAGCTGTAAGCTCCCGAAATGTGTGGGAGTGTAGTGCATGTTAGTGTATGTGTGTGTGTAAGAGGAGAGGATAGGACAAGGAAGAGGAAGGAAAGATCGCGCGCGGTCCGTGGCCGTTGATCGGAGAGACCACGGAAAACTACAGATCAGAGCAGCCGGTCGCTAGAATTCTTCTCCAGACAGCGACTGAATTCGACCTAGCTGACGAGCTAGCAGAACATTAGCGGACGAGCGCAAACATGAAGGCTAAAACTCGCAAAGCCATAAGTGTAGGTTCTCGTACGAACAACATTCACGTACCGGGAGAGAAGGCTCAGTGCATCAACCTGATGTCACTGCAGTCCCTCTGACCGGGAGGTCCTAGGTTCCAGTCCCCACGGTGGCAGGATTTTCGACATTAGCTTGTCAGCTAGGTCGAATTCTGTCGCTTTGTGGCAGAGAATTCTAGCGGCCGGCTGCTCTGATCGGCAATTTTTCGTGGTTGCTACGATCAACCACAGGCGACTGCCGGAGTAATACTCTAACAAACGAACCACGGATCGCGCGCGATCTTTCCTTCCTCTTCCTCGTCCTATCCTCTCCTGTTACACTATCATTCACTACACTACCACACATGCCGGGAGACCGGTCGGGAGCTTACTGCTTGTCCCTGCTGGGGCGGTGCCCCGCTGGTGGGAGATACCTGGTTGAGGGGAAAACCCCGCTAGACGACGGTAGGTCGGCGCCTGATCTCGCCATCCCAAGGGGAAAAGATCACCGCCACCTCCCGATGAAAAAGCTCGGGAGACTAATGACCTCTGTAGTTGACGCGCCCGGAATCACGAACAATCAATCGAAGAAATAACATTCACTTACAGAGATACAGGCTCAAACTCACACGGACACTCACAAACATACAGAAGCGCACGCATACAGAAACAAGCAGGGTCAAGACTTCATGAACACATACAAAGACTCTATGAACATTTACAATAGGGTAGGGGTCAAAAATGTCCATGTGTGTGTGTGTGTTTTGGAAAGGGTAAGGGTCAAAAATGTCCATGTGTGTGTGTTCTGAAAAGGGTAGGGGTAGGGGGTCAAAAATGCCCATGTGTATGTGTGTGCTCTGAAAAGGGTAGGGGTAGGGGGTCAAAAATATCCATCTGTGTGTGTGTTCTGGAAGTGTAGGGGGTAAAAAATGTCCATGTGTGTGTGTGTTCTGCAAATTGTTGGGGTAGGGGTCTAAAATGTCCATGTGTGTGTGTGTGTGTTTGTTCTGAATATGGTAAGGGTAGGGGATCAAAAATTTCCAATGTGTGTATGTCTGTTCTGAAAAGCGTAGAGGGTCAAAAATGTCCATTTGTGTGTGTCTTCTGGAAATGGTAGGTGTAGGGGGGTCCAAAATGTCCATGTGTGTGTGTCTTCTGGAAATGGTAGTTGTAGGGGGGTCAAAAATGTCCATGTGTGTGTGTCTGTTCTGAAAAGGGTAGGGGGTCAAAAATGTCCATTTGTGTGTGTGTGTTCTGAAAAGGGTAGGGGGTCAAAAATGTCCATGTGTGTGTGTGTTTTGAAAAGGGTAGGGGTAGGGGGTCAGAAATATCCATCTATGTGTGTGTTCTGGAAATGGTACGTGGTCAAAAATGTCCATGTGTGTGTGTGTTCTGAAAAGGGTCAAAAATATCCATCTGTGTGTGTTCTGAAAGGGTAGAGGTAGGAGGTCAAAAATGCCCTTGTGTGTGTGTGTTCTGGAAATGGTAGGGGATCAAAAATGTCCAAGTGTGTATGTGTGTTCTGAAAAGGGTAAGGGTAGGGGGTCAAAATTGTCCACGCGTGTGTGTGTGTGTGTGTTCTGAAAAGGGTAGGGGTAGGGGGTCAAAAATGTCCATGTGTGTGTGTTCTGAAAAGGGTCAAAAATATCCATCTGTGTGTGTGTGTTCTGAAAAGGGTAGAGGTAGGAGGTCAAAAATGCCCTTGTGTGTGTGTGTTCTGGAAATGGTAGGGGGTCAAAAATGTCCAAGTGTGTATGTGTGTTCTGAAAAGGGTAAGGGTAGGGGGTCAAAATTGTCCACGCGTGTGTGTGTGTTCTGAAAAGGGTAGGGGTAGGGGGTCAAAAGCGTCCATGTGTGTGTTCTGAAGAGCGTGCGTTGCAGGCTCCTCCCGTGCGCCGTCCGCGCGCAGCCCGGACCGCGCCGCCGCGGCGTCGGCGTCGGAGGACGACCCGACGCCCTGGAGCGTGGTGCGCACGCGCCGCCAGCGCCGCCGCCTGCGCCGCGACCGGAAGTCGCGCTCGGCGGACGGCGGCGAGGGCTTCCGCTTCCAGGACCCCGCGCGCGCGCTCCGCCTCTCCAGCGGCTCCGAGGGCGGAGGCGGCGGAGGCGGAGACGTCTTCTACTTCGCCGGCCGCGACGCGCGCTGAACAACCCGCCACCCCCTGGCGGCTGCTACCCTACAACACGAACGTTGACGAACGAAGACGAACAACCGCCCCCCCGTCGCTACCAAGATTTAGTTGCTTACTGCTTCGTGTCGATTTTGTTCGTAGGATTGCGGTTTACGGACGTGTCTTTTTTGTACGAATGCGTTTCATGAATGTTCGTGCGAACGCATTTTACGAACACTTTTGTTCGTACGAACGAAATTTACTAACAGTTTTGTTCGTACGAAAACACGTTTACAAGCATATCTGTTCGTAAGAAGACACGTTTACAAACATATTTGTTCGTACGAACACAGTTTACGAACATATGTGTTCGTACGAATACATTTTAAGAACACTTTTGTTCGTACGAACGCAATTTACGAACATATTTGTTTGTATGAAAACATTTTACGAACATATTTGTTCCTGCGAACGCATTTTACGAACGTTTTTGTTCTTACAAATACATTTTAAAAACACTTTTGTTCGTACGAAAACACTTTACGAACATATTTGTTCGTACGAACACGTTCGCCCCTGCAAGTTGCCCAGTACTGAGTACATAAATGACTTTTTATACGAACGTTTTATGACAGCACTTCTTCCCACTTCGAAAGATGAAAAATAGCTTCGTTTCTCGTTTGAAGGAACGATTTGTTCGTTGCTGAACAATGTGTTGTTTCCCCAAGTGATCAAGCAGTTGGTTCATACTTCTCCAAAGAAAATTTGTCCAGCCCTAGGTTTATGAATGATACTTTTCCAAAATATTTATTATGTTGGTTCAAAAAGAGAGGGGTTTGAGTATGTCGAAAATGAATAAACAATTAGGTCGTCACAAAGAAATTGTACATTAAAGACATTCGCCAGATGTTGTTCGTTGAACGAAGTTTAGCGTTGAGTTAAGGGATAACTCTGTCCTAAAGATTATTTTGGAGAGCGATTTTATAACGCTATTTCTTCTGTCAGGCAACTCATTAAAGAACGCTCTGGACGTGGACGGAAAAGGGCTCTGGAAAGCATACAAGAATATAAACCAAACCGAACTACGCTCATAAAAAGCACTGCCCTGCAGATAAAAAAATTGTACCTTGAAAAAATTGTTTTAAAGATCATTCGATTGAATACAAATAGCTTTTATGTCTCAAAAGTGTGTTAAATTAATTGACGGTGTCTAGTGGCCAAAGCCTTGTAGTATAATGCTGAGTACATGGATCCTGGTAGAAATAGTTTAATGATGGTTTCATTGTAGTAATTTGAAGACTAAAAAAAAGGAAAGTCATTCTAAACAAAATTGTTGACAGACCCCAGTGAGCTTGGTAATTCAGCTTGTAATAAATCCACGGTTGCACTCTTATATTATTTTTATTAATGAACAAATGCAATTTTCCAGTGGCACGTTTGATTCTGTATTTCAACAGAGAGATAACGCCCAAAAATACAAAAAAAACTGACTTTAGAAAGTACTTACGCAACATGTTTCTGGCAGCAGTTCTTCTTGGGTAGAAGCATGATCCTTTGTGAATTAACGTTCTTTATACTAGCATTATGAAGAATTGTCTTTTAGTAAATCCCCCAAGTGATTGGCTTACGTTTGAACCACTCTGAAACGAAAATGCTCCAATTTTGCGTAAAACTTCAGTCCGTTGTAATGCAAGTTTGTTGGACTAATTTCTGACACGACGCGTGGTAATAAGTTGGTGTGAGACCTTTGTCATGTGCAAACGTTTCGAAGTTGACTTCGACTAAAGTTATTTCTCCAGTGAAGCGTAGAAGCCTGACCCTTTGTGAGTCAGGAAATGCTGTTGGACTTTATTAGCCTCTTGGGATCCCAGACAACTGTATCGAAGCCGCTGTGGGTTGAAGTTGTTCAGAATTTCACAGCGAGTTTTAACTAAGAAAATATTTGAAAAAACAGACGTACTGAACATTTTGTATACCAAAACCTGAGTCGTTGCGAACAAACTTTGGCGAATGTTATTCTGATTTGTTTATATAATGAAACTTTGCCTAGTGTTGATAATCACTGAGAATAATTTGGGAAGTTGATACAACCTATAATGTTTATATCACATTTCTAGATATATATCGTAATAAGCCCTATTGTCGAGTGTTATGAAGATCTGAGTTATATAAATTGTATTTATAAAAGCATACATGCAACGACAAATGCGTTCTAAATTGAGTCATACTCCATTTTCAGTAAACAACTATTAGTCGATTGCTGACTGATAAATGAGTTATAATCTCAATAACTTTAAATAGAATTTACAGTAAAAGAAATAACTTAGAATTTTCGGTTAGAATAGGACATTTCGACGTGTCATGGACATCCATCTATCGTATGTACAATTAGAAGCATTTGCTGAGCTTAAATTTCTCCAGTACTGGACACGATTAGTTTTGTAATAAAGTTGAAGCAGTAATAAGAATTGGTACATGTTTGTGACATTACTTTACAATTTTTTATCTCACTAAAACCTAGAGTGATCTTCTGTACACGTTGACATCTTCAGAAGATAACTTCTAAGTCTCAGTTTCAAAACGATTATCACCAATAAGACACTTTTTCCTCCACAAGTAATAGTGCGCCGATATGTGTGCAGTTTAAAAAAATATTAACAATTAGAACAAAGAACCAACATGTTCTTAGCTGTGATAAACCACCTGTGTGAAAGGAATGTTGCAAATAGTGGCATTACATCTTGTCTTTTTAGCATACGAGTATGTACTTAATGATCTTTTGTTTTGCCTCTCGCGGCGTACATTGAATGAAAGATCAAAATAACGTGTAGGAAAATATGTGTACATTTTGTAAATATTTACCTTTACAGTATGAAATCATTTATTTATTCTCTGTATATTAAATAATTCCAAAACGTGTAGATACACTGCGTGTACATGTTTTGTTTAATAAAATCTTTAGAGAAAATCTGTATCAGAATGATAATTAAATTTCTTTATAATATATTTATTTTTTTATTGTGAAGAAGAGTGAATGGTTGTTCAACATATATATTGTACATTAACCATTACAGTAATTAATTCCATCATATTTTTCAAACTTATCCATATTTTTCCCTTTGATTTCTTCCTAAAGTGTTGTAGCAATAAGTTTTCTTTCTTAGTTACTCTTCGAATTTAATGCATTTACGTATACAAGACCATTCCAGACGAGTGCTTGACAACAACGCATCGGACTGAAGAAGATATTTTAAGTAAAGGTTTGCTCTCTTTTATTTTAGCATCGTTTATTGTAAATGAACTAACATATTTTCTGAGAGCATTATATGTAGAGCTTTCCACTAGTTGTCTGTGTTCTAATGAATTCTTATTCAGTAATGTAATGTTATTATTATGTTTGATTGCTAATGATTTGTTGTGAAGTGTTGCCAACAATGTCGACGTACATTAAACATCGCACATGGTCTTCGTGAGGTCTTTTAACAGACTAACGCTGCTTTTTTCGCTACACTGACAGTTTACTTCAGTACGCCTTGTGACTAACTTTGTATGTATATATGTAATTATATGTTGGGATAATAATATGTTGGGGCAATAGTCTCTGTGCGAAGCCTGGTGTACCAACGGCGTCCTGGCCTTGCGGCCATGGGTTACAGGGTACGTGTGGTTAGCACATATCCCTACGCCGTGTTCTGGTCTTCCCAACCTGAGAAGTGAGTTTTCCCATCGTCACACAACAACATACAGGGTGTCCGGGGGGGACGTCGAAATTTCGAAAATAAGCTCTTAAGACAATTCTGAGCTTATTTTGTCTGATAAACTACGTGGATATTCTGAATGGTTGAGCCGCAATAAGCACTCAACGTTATGGTGTGAGGATGAAACGATATGGTGACGATAGGGGGTGAAAGGACGAACAAATACAACCATACCCGAAGCGGGACTCGAACCAGCGACCCCTCGAGATAACTACGGCACTAGTGGCTTAGCGATCTCGCCCACGAGGCCGACCCGAACGTTTGCTGAATAAAACTGCACAAAATCATCATTATCATCATTAGCATCATCTCTTCAAGGGTTAGGAGAGTCACCTGAACCGTCCTCAGAACGCCATCTTCATCACAGGCAGCTAATAACTCTTTTGTCACGAGTCGTGGTCTATTTGAAGATACAAAAGAAGTCTTCTCCGTCGACTTAATATTAATGTGAAGCTGACGGAGACAACTTGTTTTATTTCTTTGTGTAATTAGGTCAATGATACCACATCAGAATTCTCACATGTGATATATTTGTTTTAGGTTGCAGTCACTACCATTCTGTGTATATTTTAGGACTATCGGGTCCTGTATAATATTATATTTTATTTATTAATGGTTGTTCATCTAATTATTCTCTGATTATCTCACTTTCATTTTGTCCAATGCAGTGCAGCCTTCTCCTTGTCTCAAGAACCTTAAGTTAGACGTCTGAATTCTGGTAAAATCATTTTTTTTAGTCCACGTCTCGCATTCCTAAAGAAATATGGGGATGGCCATTGTTTTAGAAAATGTAAGTTGTGTTTCCTTTTTTTCATTCACGGGTATTTTATTATTGCACCACAGATGTTTTAGAATCTTTGAGTTTTATTGAGATATCTTTATTGTATTTAAAAGTAATATCAAAGCCTAGATATCTAAAACGGCTAACTTGGGGAAAACTCCGCTAGCCGACGTTAGGTTGGCGCTGGATCTCACCATCCTGTGGGGGAGATCACATGCACTACACGTACGGGACTAATGAGCTTAGGTGTTGACACGTCTGGAAACACGAAATATTTAATTAACGAAATTAATCCTGTAATAACGAAGCAAAGTATGACAGCATTTACTTAGTACAGTTCTTTACATACCAAACATTTTACAAGAAGTTGCTGTGGCAAATATTTGATGGGAGCAGCTTCTTCCTTGGAGCCCTGGTATTGCATGACGTCAGTTGTGTTGTAATAAGTGACGTACTAAGTATTCAGTCAGATCATTGTTCAGTTTTAATTTTCTCCCTACCGAATAGAGAGAAAGTTATGCAATTCTGCGCGAAAAAAATGGCAAATTTTCGGCCTAGTCCAGGGGGCTGGTGACAAAAAAGTGGATAAATTCAGTTGCTAAATTCAGAAAAAAATACTTTATCACGCCGTGTAGCCAGAATCTATGTTTTGTAAGTCCTTGATACCAAAAAATCAAATGACGACAAAACGTCTGTCCTTCTATGAACGTTAGTGGCTAAACCGTTCAGTCGATTTTCTCCAAAATTGATATTCCCCAATTGATCTGGCTGATGTCGCGGGCCCTTGAATTTGAAACCGATATTTTAATTTTGTGGGTACGTTACATGAAACCCCTGGGACATTTTCCAATTTTTCAATAAAAATACTCCATCGTTTTTGATTAAATTTTGATATTGGATTGTGTGAAGATCATTTAACAGATTGGTGCACGTCTCATGTTCCTTGAATACCCTGATTTTTCGTAAAATTGCAAAAGTTGAAAATTGTTTTGGAGTCTTCCTAAAACTGCAATTATGAAGATAGAGATTTTTCCCGTAATAAATATGTTCCTTAAAGATAGATTTTGAAATAAAGCTATTACAATTTTTCGAAAATTTGAGTACTTTTCGCGCAATTTTGCGTGAAAGTACGAGCGAGAAAGTACGTGCTGTTTTAGCACTACTACTTTCAAGTGAAGATGAGGGTCATCCGTATACACTTGTGTTCAAAGAAACCGCATCACCTAAAGAAAATGGGCATTCTATATTTTCCTAACTCGATTTTCTCTCAAATGGTGGTAATAATATATTTTATGTGGATTATATGTTGTTTCTGATACCATTACCTTCACAACTCGCTCGATTTTTGCAAATCAAGTGGTGTATTTTCAGGATTATATTTACAGATTACAACTGAGAGCGAGGTGATGAGGTTTTTATCATCACTTCTGTAGTTTGGTAAAAATGTGCGGATGTAATGTGCAGTAATACGCAACAACGCCTTTGAACCCTGACGAGCGTGCAGACTTGCGATCTCTCACTACTCTTCAAGGTTAATGATAATGACGATGGTGATGGAGTAATGAATAATTCATGAGACAAGTGGTAACGACTAAGGCCCTTGAATGCCAAAGTTACGCCGAGAGGCATAAGCAAGCAGATTACAACGTCGAGGTAACCGCTGAGACAATGTCGGCAAGAGATGGTTCTTGAGCATTTCAAAGGGATCCGGCCGGATTGATTCATTGACTGATTCGTGTTTCAGGGCGCGTCAACTACTTAGGTCATTAGTCCCGTACGTGTAGCGCGTGTTTTTCTCGGGAGGTGGCGATGATCTTTCCCCCGCTGGATGGCGAGATCTGGCGCCGACCTACCGTCGACTAGCGGGGTTTTCCCCTCAACCAGGTATCTCCCACCAGCGGGGCACCGCCCCAGCCGGGACAAGCTGTAAGCTCCCGACCGGTCTCCCGGCATGGGTGGTAGTGTAGTGCATGTTAGTGTAAGTGTATGTAAGAGGAGAGGAGAGGACAAGGAAGAGGAAGGAAAGATCGCGTGCGGTCCGTGGCCCGTTTGTTAGGGTACTGCTCCGGCATTCGCCTGGTGTTGATCGGAGAAACCACGGAAAACTACCGATCAGAGCAGCCGGCCGCTAGAATTCTCCTCCAGACAGCGACTGAACTCGACCTAGCTGACAAGCTGCCGCCGTCGTGAGTGGAACCTAGGACCTCCCGGTGAGAGTGGCTGCAGTGACGTCAGTTGATGCACTGAGCCTTCTCTCCCGGTAGGAATATGGAGGTGTGGCTGCGTCGTGTCCCGGGTGGGCTCGGCCTGCCCGTTTGCTGGCGGGCGGTCCTGCCGCGATGTGGGGGCGAGTGGGTGGGGGCCGCCGCCACGTTGGTCCCCGGGGACGAGGCGGCCGCGAGAAAGAAAAAAAATCGATGTTTAAAATATCTATGATTTAATTGTGATGAAACATATGGAAGTAAAATGTCCTGATTCTAGTTTGATACGTATACTAGTTTGATACTATATACGTGTATAGTATACACGTCAATATTAGTATAATATGTATTCTGTCTTAAATTTGCCTAACATCTTAGGGGGCATCCATAAATTACGTAACGCTAAAAGGGGAGGGAGGTGATCTGAAGCAGCGTTACGCTGCGTTACAAAGAGATAGGGAAGTGCGTTACAAGAGGGAGGTATTGCGTTACGTAATTTATGGACAGGCCTCTTAATATTCTATTTAGCAGAGGTTCAAAATGCAGTTTAAGAAATATCACCTCGCAAAAAATAATCAAAAAACGTAATAACACAAGAGATAGGTTGCAAATATCAAACGGTTTGGTGCCGTCTGGGGGTTGACAAATGACGGATGTGAATGACTGTTAATTGCGAGCATTCCAGAAAAAAATATCTTTGTTTCTATCTACATCTAGAAATTTTCGTGACAATTTTTTTTTAAACATCGAGGTTTCTGGAAAAATATATCGACGTGAATAAAACATCGAACTTCAAAACATCGATATTAACATGTCTATTACTCGTTCACTTTACATTTGCAGACGGCAGAATTAGGAACTAATGTGGTTTTAAAAGTGAAGGTTCGAACACAAAACCGAGAATAGATGAATTGTCTCGAAGTGAATCTTCATCTGACCAATCAGCTGTCTCCGAAGGCAGCACAAGCGCTACGGAGACAGATGACGAATTATGCCTTTCTGACAGTGAGATGGCGTCTTCAATGATTAAGATAATATACAATAAAATAGATCACACCACACGCTATTCACAACATACACGTACAATATTTTTATTTTTTCTTTGCATGTATCTACTGCTTAATGGTTATGTTCTTGCCCCGCCGGGGTTCTGTGTGCTGCTCACCGCCGTCTATATCATATTAAACGTTCAGTATACACTGCAGACGCGCGTTTCTCATTCAGTAGATGGTGACCTCATGTATACGGGATTTCAGCTTGCTTTGGTCCCTAGAATTTTCAATATGGCGGCCATTCGGCCCTGCCAACTTTGGACAATGTACATGAAGCTAGACTTCGGCGCTACATTCAAACATACGCAATTCGAGAAACCTGCCATCAGGAACTTCTCTCATATAATGTTAATTTTAATCAACTGAATGTTTTGAAACATTGAATTAATTATCATTTGGATCAATTATTTTGATAATTTTCTTCTGAAACTCATAATGTTGAAATATGAGAAGTTTAATGTTTTACTTCATTTTAAAATGCAAATATAATTAGAAAGCTTTAGAGAAATAAATTACATTCTTACAAAGATTGTTAATGATTGATATAATATAGAAAAAATGGAAGGACATTTAAAAAATTGAAATCACAGTATTTCTTAAATTTTATTTGTCTCCATTTCATAATTACAATAATATATTTTATCTCAATATTCAACAGAGAAAACTAAGGAAGAAGAGTTAAAACACTATGTATTTTTTTACCAAGTAAATTATTTCACAGTAATTACAAACAAGTGTTTTTACAGTTAAGTTTTTTGTGAAATCTTCATCTACACTGCTCCCTGATTAGATGTACAATTTGTTTTCACAATATACCCCATCCTTCTCTCTATACACAACCATAATTTTCTCAGAATACTCCACTGCATTTTTCCAATTTGTCCAAAGTTGACACATTAAAAAAATTAAATAATGTATTCATAACACTTTATTAAATTTAAGATATTGAACCTCATTTTCCTTGTGTTAAATGTGTCAATGAATTTAGATAATTAAGATACCTTTTTAAAAGCCTGCTTCCAAAGATTTCTGGCCTTTTCCATTCAGTAGCAAGATTTTCTAAGGACATTCTTATTGAAGAATCACTTTGACTGAGATCACATATTTTCAGTTGAAACTGCATTAGGGAGTAAGCCTTGAAACAGTCTGCCCTTCAGTTCCCAGCAATTTCTCAACTATACACCTGTTGTTAATTACTTTTAACACTTGAAAAAAATTAATTTATATGATAACTGCTTAAATCATTTAATAGAATATATGAAGGTGAATATGAAAAGATGAAAATTAAAATGCAAGAATAATAATATACAGCATTTGCCATGTATCCTGACAATAAATATTTTTAAAATGTTCACATTTTCCACAGAACATTAGCAGTATTGGTCTTATTTTACTTATGATATCTACATTACAGATCTGCTCATGGCTTTCTTGCCTGGCTTCATAAATCTTTGGTCTCATTGTGTACTACATACACTCCTTTCTTTGGATCAGCCATGGCTGTAAAATTTCAACAAATATAATAGTTATATAATTACATTAATACTATATAAAATATTGGATAGTGTAATGTATAATATAATATAGGTTTACATAGTAAAATACTGTCCCACATTTAAAATACTTAATATATTCCATGGGAGGGTGAAAGTATCAAAGTATGTAATCATTAATTGTATGTTCAAAGCAATGTAAATCTGCATATGATTTATTGAATATGAATTGCTAGGGCAAAGTACCCTGTCATACATTGTTTGAAGCAATTCTCTTTGACAGATATCATTGTTATTATTTTTACTATTGATATATTATTACCACTAATAAGGCTGACAAAAATAATTCTCCTAAATAATTTACATCATCTTTTCCTCTATAAACAATATACTTACTTCGATTTTCCAAACAAAATGATTTTAAGAATTCTGATTCTTAAGATAAGAATTCTGGGGTCCAAATGGGTGACTTTGGGTCCTGGTGGGGTATACTGAGGCTCATAGGTATACACTATTAATGCCAGGAAAAGCCCCCCTGTAATGGGGAGCCTTTGTAGCAAGGCTGAGTCATCAAGTCCCTACCCAAACCTCCTCGCGGTGGCCCTGGATGCACTGCGTGGTGAGATCCCGCAGAGTAACGAAGAGGGTGGGACGAAAGAGCGAGTTTCCGGCGCCTTAAAACGGGAACTCTGAGCTAAGGGAAGGAAAACCCTGACAGAAAACCAGGGGGAGGGGGGCCTCCGTAGGTGTGGTGAAACAACCTTCCTAAGGGATGAAAACCCTGACAAAAATCATCTGCCTCCAGGATTGGACATGGGGGTTGGACGCAGGGCTAACACCCCGGCTCCGTAAAAGAAAGTTTGTTCAAAGCGATTTAAATATGCCTCGGACCGGACCAAAATCAAATTTACGACAAAGGCTACGAAAACGGACAATGAACATTGGTACGTGGAATATACAAGGCCTGGGAACAAAACAGAGGGAGGTCATCTCAGAAATTGAAAAACTGAATCTGGACATAATTATTCTTACGGAAACGAAGAAAAAAGGGACAGGGGAAGAAGTTTTGAATGAATATCTTCACGTTTGGAGTGGTGTGCCCAAAGATTTTAGAGCCAGAAGTGGAGTCTCTTTCCTTATTAAACGTAAATGGACAAAATTCATTAAACAAATAGAACATATTAGTGACAGGGTACTTAAAATAGACATGAACATTTTTCGTCATCAGTTAACTATTTTAGGGGTATATGCGGTAAACGACAATGCACTTGTGGATGAAAAAAATAAGTTTTTTCAAGATCTCAGTGAAATTATAGCAAGTATTCCGCATCAAAATGAAATTCTATTAATTGGGGATTTTAATAGCAGAGTAGGTAACAGAGAACGCGAAGTAGTAGGTCAGTTTGGAGAGGAAACTGTTAATGACAATGGGAAAAGATTAATAAACCTTTGTAAGGAGCATGCGCTATGTGTAGGGAACACCATTTTCAGTCATAAAAACATCCACAAATATACCAGAATAGATCCAGCAAGAAATATTCAATCAGTAATTGATTTAGTTGTGGTAAAGAAAGAAAGAAGAGTAAAACTTAATGATGTGAGAGTATACCGCCAACCAGAGTGTGGAACTGATCATCATATGGTAGTGAGCAAACATGTATTTCCTTTTAGAAGTAAACGAAGATCTATTGAAAAAGATACCGATATTTTAATTGAACAAAATGACATAAATTTTAAAACAGACCTTTTAAAACAATACAGCGTTGAAATGCTCTACCAAAACAGAATTAACCTTAAACTAGGAAACTCCGAAGATAAAAGTCCCGAAGAAATGTATTATCACCTAAAAGATGTTGTTTTTGAAGCAGCTAAGGAAGCCCTAGGAGAAGAACAAGAAAAAGGAAGTTCGTTGAGAAATTCAGTGAAAATTTAGAAAGCTTGATTAAGGAAAAGAAAACATTGTACCTGTCGTGGATTTCAAATAGGAATGCCCAAACACGAAAGGAATATGTACAAAAAAGAAAAGAAGTTAAAGAATTAGTAAAAATTGAAAAAAATGAACACTGGGAGAGATTGTGTAGGGATATAGATAATACAATAGGATATAATAGGTCAACCCAAGCGTGGAAAACGATTAAAAATATGAGAAAAAAATGTTACAAAAGTAAAGTACAAATAATAACTTCTACAAAATGGATTGATCACTACGAACAATTATTACAAGAAAGTAGAGTTGAATACCAAAACAATTTGGAATGCATGCATTGGCAAGCATGGGAACCTGAAATCAGTTGGTTTGATGTAAAAAGGGCTTTGTCGAAAGCTAAAAACAATAAAGCTCCAGGACCAGGTAACCTTAGAATGGAACTTTTAAAATACGGAGGTTATAATGTAACTGAATATCTCAAAAATCTTTTTAACAAAATTGAAGTTAGTGGCGATATTCCTCAGGAATGGAATATGTCATATATCAGCTCTATACACAAGAAAGGTGACAAAACCCTTTGTGAAAACTACAGAGGAATTAGTGTCATCCCATCAATAGCTAGGCTATTCGCTAGTATTCTAAAGGAAAAAATACAGAAGGGAATAACATTTAGTGAAGAACAAAGTGGGTTTAGAAGTGGGAGGTCATGTTTAGATAACATCCATTGCTTACGCCAAATAATAGAGAAAAATGGAATATACAATATAGACACACATATGACATTTATTGACCTGGAAAAGGCCTATGACAGTGTTCCTAGATGCAAAATATGGTCAGCAATGAGAAGACTGAATGTTCCAGAAAAATGGATTAATTTGGTTAAAAAAATGTACCAGAATACTGAAGCGTGTATTAAAATGGGGAGGAAAATTACCCAAAGTATTAAAACTAACAAAGGGTTAAAACAAGGATGTAGTTTATCGCCACTTCTCTTTAATATATATATGGAACAAGTTTTGGAAACTTGGTACAAGAAATGCTCGCAAATGGGAGTTCTCATAAATGATAGGTGCTTACATTCTCTACTTTTTGCAGATGATCAGGTCATTTTGGCATCAGATCGGGAAGATATGGAGTTTATGCTTAGGAAATTAAAAGAAGAATACGAAAAGTGGGGACTTAAAATTAACCTTAAAAAGACCGAATATTTATGCATTGGAGGAGATACCTCTAATATAAAAATTGATGATGACGAAATAACTAACTGTTCAAAATTTAAATATCTGGGGACTATAATTACTGACGATGGGAAAGTTGATGAAGATATTACCACTAGACTTGCAATGGGCAGAAATGCAATCAAAGCTCTACATAGCCTTATATGGAATAATGTGCTACGACAAGACACAAAGAGAAGAATATTCCACAGTGTAGTGGAAAATATTATATTATATGGTGCAGAAATGTGGCCTTTAACAAAACGCCGTAGAGACAGAATACGGTCAGTAGAGCTCGACTTCATGAGAAGATCTTTACAGATAACAAAGCTGGACAAGATAAGAAACGAAGTGGTATGGGAAAGAGCTGGGGTTCAAACAACCATAACCAGAAGACTAGAAAATAAAGCTCTTCAATGGTACGGACATGTCCAGAGGATGCAAAATGAGAGATGGCCAATTCAAATTTTAAACTGGATACCTGAAAGGAGGCGTAGAAGAGGTAGACCTGTTTTGACCTGGAAGACGTATATACAGGAAGTAATGAATGAGAAAGGACTAGAAGAAGGTCAATGGAATGACCGAAAAATATGGAAATCGAAAACGGCAAACTCTTAGGGGTAGAACCGAGGAAGAAGAAGAGAAGAATTCTGAACAAGAAGGTTAAGATCCTGGAAAAAGAATGTATCATAATTGCCTCTGATATTCTCCCAAATTTCTTTTTCTGAAAGAACTTTCCCTGTAAAGAGTGTTTCCTATTATTTCTTCTTTGCAAACTATACCCAATACAAAGTACAAAAATATACACTCATAGGTTGAATCATGAGTTTTTTTATAGATGAATCTTGCAATTGCTTTCTTCACACCATCTACGTGATCTGATTGAGTACTGACTTCACAATACTGAAAGAATATTGTGAAGTCGATATGAACTGCATTTTAGAGATTCACATACATTTGTATGTTATTTTTTCACATATGACTTTATTATTTGACCAAACACCATGAATTAAAATATGTTCAATCACCGTGTGTGCTACAATTCCCAATTTATAGATATAACCAAAAATATACAAAATACCTGCATGTGGT
>JAHLJT010005437.1:96533995-96629106 GCA_031308135.1 Acheta domesticus | reverse complement strand
AGGGAGGGAGGCTGTCCGCCAGCTGGCGCCCGCGCCCGCGGTCCGTCCGCCGCGCGCCGGTTACCTGCGACCGTTACTTCGCCGCCGGCCGCTGGAATGCGCCACCGCCGCCGTCTTCGGCCTGGCCGCGCAGTGGCGCGAAAGCGGGCGACGCGAGATACTATACTGCGATTTTTCTAAGAGCGACCCTCAAGGCCACTCAAATCCCATCTTCACGATGGAATATGTCACGGCATTTCGCGTCTTTCTCAGTCGTTCCGCTAGATTCCGCACGATCGCGACCGTATGAAGCAGTGCTTGCGATCATGCGACATTCTACCGGCAAGACCGAGAAAAAGACGCGAAATGTCGCTGACATATTCCATCGCGAAGATGGGATTTGAGTGGCCTTGAGGGTCGCTCTTAGAAAAATCGCAGTATATTACTTCGGTTTTCCTTTCTTGGCACGTGGAGGGGGTGTCATCAAAATGGAATATCTCACACGCGATTTCGCCTCGTTCTCGGTTGTGCCGCTAGGAGTAGCATGATGGCGACTGTTTCGAGCAGTGCTGGCTATCATGCGACTCCTGGCCGCACAACGGAGAACGACGCGAAATACCGTGAGATATTCCATTTTGATGACACACCCCATTCGCCAAGGAAGAAAAACCGGAGTATATACTGCGATTTTTCTAACTTTTCCTTTCAAGGCCCGTCCTCACAAAGGAATAAGTCACGGTATTTCGCGTCTTTCACAATCGCGCCGCTAGGTATCGCATGATCGCGACCGTATCAAGCAGTGCTAGCGACAGGACCGAGAAAGACGCGAAATGCCGTGTGATATTGCATCGGGGCCATAGAGGCTCGAGAGGTAGAGTTAGAAATATCGCAGTATATAGAGGAGTTACTCTAAGAAGGAACCACTTTGACAGGTCGGTAAACAAATGAATGACATGCAGAGCTATGACATTGCCAAAAAAACAGATGAATTCATTTACAAAAGAGCTAAATGTACTCGAACGCACTGACAAAATGAGTGCATGAACATAATCTGCAATTATGTTGCCAGCAGTGGCCAAGCAATAACCGTAAAAGCCGTCCCTTCTTATAGTAATCTCTCTATGAAGAGGTTTCGTTCACTTTTAACTCGATTGATTGATTGATTGATTGACAGCACGTCGACTGCTGAGGTCATCAGTTGGGTAAGTGAAGTGCGTGGTTATTGTGAAGGTTCGATGGTCAAATCCGGCGTCGACCTACTAGTCGGTTAGCGGTGTTTTCCCCAACTAGGTATCTCCTACCAGCGGCGCACCGCTCCAGACGGAACAAGCTCTAAGTCCCCAACTGGTCTCCTGGCATGTGTGGTAGTGTACTGCGTCTAAGTGTGTTTGTGCCTGTGTAAGTAAGGGGTGAGGATACGACAAAGAAGAAGAAGGAAAGATCGCATGAGGGTCCCGTGGCCCGTTTGTTAGGGTACTTACTCCGGCAGTCGCCTCGTGTTGATCGGAGAAACCACGGAAAATTACCAATCAGAGCAGCCGGCCTGAAGACACTAGCTAAACTCTCCAGACACTAGCTGAACTGGACCTAGCTATGAAGCTAGTGTCGAAAATCCTGCCACCCACTGTTGCATCTCGAACCATAGAATCTCCAGATTGCGTGCACTGTAGTAACATCATTGGTTCCCTGATCCACCTCAGCCGTAGTTTACTTTGACCGAAGGTGTGCGCAGGGGGGGGAGGTGAGAGGCCCTCTGAACATATTGAAAAAGGTCCCATAGCCATACGTAAAGATAAAGAATTTTAGCAAATATGGCCAATCCCTTGTTCCCTCTTTTTAATCTCATATTAATGATATTTTGAAAAATGTATTTTATTTAGGTTGTTTAAGAAAAAGTTGAGATCATTAGCTACTGCTATTATACTACGAATAAGTAATAAACTTAACCCAAGAAATTTATAATATAAAATTAATAATTAATTGCAGTAACTTTTCACTGTAACGGAAATTAATTTGTCGAAACCAGTGAATCGTGGAATTTCTTTCACTACATTTACCGAATTGGTTCTCTGTAAATAGTTCAGCATAAAGCCATTTATATGTATTAATAGTAATCAATAAAGTCATATTTTAACTACCTTTGTAATTTAGTCTATTTATAAAATATGTCCTTTGTAAATATAAAAAATGTCAAAGCATAAAGGGATCCAGAAAAGTTGTTTGCCTCTCCTCCCCTCCTTTATTTTAGACCTGTGCTCGCACTATGATCTCGACCTTCACTTGATGTTCCAGGGAGCTAAACGGAACAGGGCTCCTCTACTTTCCTTATTGACAACAATTTAACCCTGGAGAGGTGGCGGTTGCCGGAGTTACGTTAGAGGTGGCGAGGGGTCATTTATGACCCCTGTAAGTTATTTCTTTAGAAAATTATATTTAGCAAGAAATAAGTGCGAAATTAGTTATTTTAATAATAATCATTTATAAGGTCGTATTAACTTAAGGCACTATTTTAAACAAACATGCTAATGAGGAATTGAAACAAATAAAAGAGCAAAATAATCATTTATTTTTCATTATATGTAGTGACTCCATTTACATTTTCCTGAATATTTCAACGCCAAAGGTATCAGAAAATTCAGTAAGTTTCATTTTCTAACATTGTCTCTCATAAAAACAAACAATTCATTGAAAATGCTTCAAAGTCAATCAACACAACTTAGAAAAAGTACGAAATTTAAGATGTTAGTATTGGTTTCACAATTATTTATAAATGAATTATTACTTATGAAATTTTGAAAATCTTTCATACAAAAGCTAAAGAATATGGTGAAAGGTATGTGAAATGTAAAGTATCTGACTCGCAAAATTAGGGAACTGCTGCCAAGCAAAGATACGTGGGGTCACAAGAGACCCCGCGCCACCTCTCTCGGGTTAAGAACGTAAAATTTTGTTTTGGATAAATGTTTTAAATAAAATACATGCTACATAACACAGAAATAAAAGATGTGTAACATATTATAGACTGTTGTGTAAAATAATGAGTTAATACGAGCGCACATCTTTAGTTAGTAAGTAGTGTGTTCACCGTTACGTATTTTGCTACAAATGCTTCTGTCAATGCTATACATGTACACTGCTGCAAGATATTTGTAATTAAAGGGTTGTGAATCCGAGCAATGAATATAAGTCATTGTCTCCTAGTTTCTCCAGGATGAAGAAATTACATTTGAAATTATAATCATTTCTGTCGTCGATAATCCATTTCGAAGCATCTTTTCTTTAAAACATCGATTATTTAAAAAAATCCATTAGTTCCGTCATCGTGTTTTTCGTGCCCGGGATCATAATTCGCACAATGTGTTCGTGAGTTGGCCCCACTGCTTGTGACTCGAGGTCAGGGCGGCGGCGCCGTGGCCGCCGCCTCCTCCTCCTCCCCTTCTCCTCCTCCTCCTCCCCCTTCTCCTCCTCCTCCACCGCCGCCGCCGCCGCCCCGTCTGCCGCTACGTTTTTTTGCGCGCGTGAAGTAGCATAACTCGGCAACGCAATGGAGAGTCCCACTGATATCGCGAGTGATGCGTTCAAATGCGGACCGATTGAAGTGACTCAGTGCATGAACCTGTTGTCACTGCAGTGCCTCTGACCGGGAGGTCCTAGATTCGAGTCCCGACAAAGGCAGGATTTTCGACACTTGCTTGTCAGCTAGGTCGAATTCAGTCGCTGTCTGGAGGAGAATTCTAGCGGCCGGCTGCTCTGATCGGTAGTTTTCCGTGGTTTCTCCGGCCAACACCAGGCGAATGCCGGAGCAGGACCCTAACAAACGGACCACGGACCGCGCGCGATCTTTCCTTCCTCTTCCTTGACCTATCCTCTCCTCTTACACGCACACTTACACTAACGTGCACTACACTACCGCACATGCCGGGAGACCGGTCGGGAGCTTACAGCTTGTCCCGGCTGGGGCGGTGCCCCGCTGGTGGGAGACACCTGGTTGAGAAAATCTCACAAGTCGACATCTAAGTCAGCGCCGGGTCTCACCAGCTAGCGAGGGAGGATATCCGCCAACACCTGTAACACGAAATAATCAGCCAATCAATTCAAGAACAGCATGTATTAAATTCAATAGGGCGTAGTGCAATAAGACTGTCAATAAATAAAGTGACACCAATAAAATTTTCTGAAAATCAAATATCTTTGGTACAACGTGTAGAGCAGTGGTGTCAATATCTGCTACTGGTGGCAGTGGCATGCATCGTGGCACCGTAGCACGCCACGAGCTTATCTGCGCCACTAGCGTCGGGAAAGGAAACTATTAGTAGTAACCCCGCCGTTTTACAACAGTGATGGCGTTGTTGGCGGGGTGATGAACTGCGTGGAGGGGCGATTTCGTCGTGGCACTCGTGCCACGGACTCCCGCTCGTGCTCTCTCATTCTGAATCAGTGAAAAAATTCTGATTGACAGTGACTGTTCACTGATGGTGTTAGTTATAACCCTACCACTGATAATCAGTGATCTGAACTGAAGAAATCAGTGAAAATCGGATCCACTTTTTGAATCAGTGAAACTTCACTGTTTGAAACAGTCAAATCTGTGAAAACAGCAGCACGTGAACGACTGAACGATCAGTGAGCGATGGTGGGGCGGGACTTTTACCACTGACGACCAGTGAAATGCTGACGGTCATTATGAAAAGGTTCGCATATTCGCTGATTGTCAGCGAAACTACCCGTTTCGACTGAAGATATCAGTGACTTCGGCTCTCACTGATTGAATTAGCGACAATTTCACTGATTCAGAGAGTGGCATCGACCTTGACAACAGTGCTGTAGAGTGTCGTTTCAACGTCTCGAGGCTCTTCCGGCGCGCTGCTACCTCTTCCGTTTCCTGTTATGTCTACGAGGAAGACGGGCCGTTCTCATCTGCCTGCCGCCTGCCCACAGGCAACCCACTCGACCGCGTTTTGATTCAGACGCCGATCGCCTGCTGAAGTTCGTCTTCCACTCCCACAGATCGCGTTCTTTCACCTCCAACGAAGGACTTCATTCGGTTCAATGGCTAACCGTTAAATACTTATTTGTAAGCCAGCATTATAAATGACTGGGGAGCGGATTTCTATGATTTTGCATATTTTCGTCCGTTGGTTCAGGTCATAGCTAAGTGAAATTTCTGGACGTTTGGTTAAAATATGATGCTATATAGATTAATATGTTAGTGTATATTTCTGCCTATTTGGCTGATTTTTCCTGTTAGTGTATATTCGTGTAATTATAAGCCCATATTTTGCATATTTCGTTAAAAGAGAGACTATTCTATAAAATGTTTCATCTTTTCAAAGAATCATATGTAATTGTGAGCGTTCATTGATTTGAAAGAGACAGTAACAGTTTGAGTTTTTGTTTTCTGTAGATGACAAAATACTCGGGCAAATGTGGGATATTTCTTGAGAATATATTTTTTAAACCAGTCAGAAGAAATTCAACACGACCTACAATGTACCCCACACAGATGAATATTTACTTCGATTATTCCTCTCGCGAAGTAGGGTAAATTGTATTACGTTTGCACAAAAATATGTCTTTTCATTTCAAACAAATTTTCATTTCATTCCAACAATTTTATCAAGATAGGTTTGCAGAAGAAATGAAATATTGTTAATTTTAAGGGGCATATTTCAGAATTTTTGGGTCATAAATGCATATTTTTAAGAGCATATTTCAAGATTTTTTAGGGCATAAAAATCCGCTCCCTATAAATGACCTTCTCTGTTGCAAGAAATCGTTCATAATCGGGCATTTTGCGGCACAAATGATGTATTAGATTTTACGGCACGAATGATTGCGTCATCACACATTTAGCCAATCGTAGCAAGAAAATCGGGGGGGGAGGTGGAGGTAAACAGAGCAGCCGACCAGCATTTTCTCACACAGATGTCAAAAAACCGAGGCGTCACGTCAAGAAAGTGCTTCGCAAAATTAAGTTTGATTTTCTTATAAATTTATAATGCTCATATACAAAATATAGCGTATCCAACTCGTTTATAATATTTCTTTACTGCATTTGTATAAATTTGAAAACTCCCTCCTAACGTCGCTCGTTTTCAAAACAAGTACTTATGCAATTAACCTTAAAATTGTAAACTAACTACATAAAGCACTATTAATTAGTGCAAGGTCACTTTTTAACCCGTTTTATTACTCATATCTCAAGAAATATTTAATGTTTGATGTCTTTGCTTAAATTCACTTTCAAAACATAGTAGGTGTGTAAGTAGTTCAATCGTTGTTTTATTTCGTCTTTTTGGAATAGTGTGAAAGTTTTATTTATGGGCATGGAAATTGTAAGTAAACATTCAGTGCTTGCAGAGAGAGGATCATGAAAAATAAATGATACCCAATCACTCTGTTCAGTTACTAATTCCCTCAATCAACTATACAAGAGTTATTTATTGTTAACTTACTAATATGTCTTGAGAAGTAAATCATGTGGCTAGGTTTAGTATGTTTGCTTTTAGTATGTCATTTAGTATGTTTTACAATTTAACTTTTTTTAAATCTTCAGATGTAATTTAATGTCTGAGTAGTAATGTAATTTAGTATAGTAATATACTTTAGTATGTCTGCGTTTAGTGTGTCATTTAGTATATCATGGTACAGGTTTAGCTTTTTTTAAATCTGCAAAAGGTTGAACTTCGTCTACAATTTGTAGAGTTCTATGTGTGTGTGAGATATTAATCATTATGTCTTTCTCACTTCATGTACAATCCGACAGTTTCGTATTACTTTGTATTGTAGATTGTATTAGAATTGATTCTGATGTTTGTAAAACGTTATTACTTCATTCCGTTTCTCACTTTTTTCTTGTTATCTCTTTTATTACTGTAAATACTCTTTTGCAAACCTTAAAATAACTGACTGGAACAGTCTACCTGCTGCAGCACTATCGACTTTTCCCCCTAGTGTGCATTCCTTCCGGAATCGTCTAGGGAACTGCGTGTGATGCTAAATATTTGTGTGTGTTTTATTTCTTACTTACTTAGTTGTAGTTTTCCTTTAATATGTATTTTTAAGTTGTATTTATATCTTTATATGATCTGTACAAACCCTGCCACCGAGCGAAAGCTCATTAGCAGGACATAATAAATATTTTTTAAATTCGGTGTTCTGATTGTGCGTTTTGTTTGGCTTGGGTTGGCAGCGCTGGACCTGGCGCAGAACAGCAACGTGCAGGATGCGTTCGTCATCGCGGTGGAGCAGCAGGCGCGGGAGCGACTGGAGCGGCTCACGGCGCTCAAGAAGATCAAGCCCGTGGACATGTCCAAGCTCTCCCAGCAGGTAGGCCCCTGCCCCGCCCCTCACCGCCACCACACCACACAGCACACCACAACACACAACACGCCACGCCACGCCTCCACACCTCCACACACCACACACACCATCACACACCACACACCACATCACACCACACACCACAACACACACCACACCACACAACACAACCACACAACACCACACACCACTCCACAACACACACCACACCACACGACACACCGCACACCACACCACACATCGCACCACACCACACACCACACCACACACTACACACCACGCCACACACCACACCACACAACACACCACCCACAGACTACGCCACGCCACGCATCCACACCTCCCACACATCATCACACACCACACCACAACACACCACACTACAGGCACACCACACCACAACACAACACACATCACACCACAACACAACACACATCACACCACAACACACGCCACACACCACACAACACACCACACACCGCACCACACCACAACACACAATCAGTATTGGTGTGTATTGAATTTTAAAAGCATAACCAACTTCACGACGTTTCTTGAATTGGTTCTTCACATCATCAGATGAAACAGTGATAAAATGTGATCAGTACAACAATAGTGGATACATATTCGTATATTTAATTCATACTCAAACAAATACTTATAACAGCCAGTCTTTGTTCCTAAAACTAATAGATTCCCCTTTCATTTAAATTGATATTTGACAATCATTTTGGTATCAATAACAAACGTAGTTTTATGTGTAAGTTTGTTAAAAAAAGTACCGCTGCCTAGAGCCACTTATTTATGGTACATGGCAAATGGATCTGTGTTATAGAGTTAAAAAGTCCTTCTTATATGTTCTTTGTACAGCATTTGTAGAGTAACCTACTACCAAGGTGATTTATATCGTATATCACCGATTTCAAATAACAGCTTTATTTCTTGGCGAACTTTTGACGTTTTTTTTTCAAAAACCTTTTCTTAACATTATTTTTTTTTCTCATTCATCATCTTTTTCTAAAACCGATATACACCAACTTTGAGCATCCTTTTACTTCAAGAGTTGTTAAGCAGAAATGTGAGTTGTTAACCTCTACACAAACTAATGGCCAGTTCAGTTAAATATTCTCCATGACCACTTAATTTCTTCCTACTCCAACTTGAATTAGATAGAACACAATCACATCTATTAGTGGCTTGAAATCTATTGTTGTCGTGGATACACGAGAAAAAAAGGAAATATTTAAACAAACTTCATGCAGTTTGGAAGAACGGTCAAACTTTGTCGAATCAATTTTGTTCTAGTTTCAAGAGTTATCGCGAGTTATTTTAATGTAGTTTATTTTCTGTTCGTTCACACATAGAGTGAGACTCCTCGTTAAATTTTGGGGTAAAAAGATCCATCACTTTGCCAGTACTAGATGCGTCCGTTTAACGCCTGCCTCAAGAACTATTTTGTCGTGCAACACACTCGTGTGTGAAGAAATGCCTACTCGCCAGGGGCGCCCGATTGTACACTGCTGATAGTTCCCCATGCCACCGGTAGAGAGCGCTAAGAGCCAGTTTCTTGTTAATACGTACGTCAAAGTGTTGTAAATTTTATTTTGAGAATAAACAGTAGAATTTACATAGAATAGTAAAGTAAACGCTTTTTTGTGTATAATATGGCAAAGTTAACTAAATGTTTAAGCCAACAAAATATACAATAATTCATTCATAATATCAAAAAAAAAAAATTTACACTCAACGTGATACGGTGATTTCAAGTTGTTCAGATTTAACTCTCAAAATAAAAGAGAAGGGATTTTAGACTTTTAGGTTTCTAGACGTATTAAGATCGGATTCTTGAGTGAAAGGCATCTCAGATTTATTACCAAGAGCATAGTTAAATAAGCATCTACTCATAACTTCTCGGAATAAAAAAAGATGTTTTATTGTTTATCAAGAATCATTGCAGTATGCAAGCATCTACACATCAAGGTTTTAAAAATTGCATGTATCAGCCAATTGAAATACTGAACTCTTTTATTTCTCGATAGAATAAAGCTGTAGAGCTGTAGTAGCTGCAGATTCGTGTACTGATTAGAGTCGTGTAGGAATGGCTGTTTCCACGTGGTTCATAAATTATTAAGTTATTTTTTTAATTTAATAGCCTCGTACTGTGTCTTAACTACTCATAATGATTCATTTCTCACCTTCAGTCGCTGTCTGGAGGAGAATCCTAGCGGCCGGCTGCTCTGATCGGTAGTTTTCCGTGGTTTCTGCGATCAACACCAGGCGAATGCCGGAGCAGTACGCTAACAAACGGGCCGCGTGCGATCTTTCCTTCCTCTTCCTTGACCTATCCTCACCCATTACACACACACTGACACTAACATACTACCACACACTACCACACATGCCGGGTGACCGGTCGGGAGCTTACAGCTTGTCCCGGCTGAGACTGTGTCCCGCTGGTGGGAGATACCTGGTTGAGGGGCAAACCGCCGGTAGTCGACGGTAGGTCGGCGCCAGATCTCGCCATCCAGCGAGGAAAAGATCATCGCCACCTTCCGAGAAAAAAACACTCACTACACTTACGGGACTAATCACCTAAGTAGTTGACGCGCCCGGAAACACGAATCAATCAATCAATCATTTCTCACCATGGTTCAACCATCTTCAATGCGCCAACTAACATCCAGATGCGCCAACTAACTGTAGATAGCAACTACTAACCACCACTGTGACTAACATAGCGGTTAACAGCTCACGGGAAAGATGCTCCGTTGAAAAACTACGGCATCATTTTCACTTGATTTATTTTATTAGTAATAAAAAACAGAAAATATTACACGAAAATGGGTAGCACTTAAATTAGCTTCAATTTTTTTAATAACAAAAGAACGTTGATACCGTAAACTTTAAACTTATTTTAAAAATGTTATGATCGAATTAAAAATTAAAATGTCTTCATGTTTAATTATCTCTTATAAATTTGTTAGAATTAAAATACACACTTCGTATTAAGAAAATGGAAGTACTCCGACCATTTTACAAATAAATTTATTTTTAATGTTCCTGTTAGTAGTCAGCGTGATTCATGATAATTGATTGCTCGGAAATGTCCGAATGGTTACCATGGACATTTCTGGTTCTTGGTAAACAGAGTGAAGAAAAGCGCCTAGGCAATGCAAGTAGGGTGTATTATTGTCCAAGATGATATTAATTGACCTTACAGTTCCTATTTTAAATGAAAGTATTTCTCACTAATGGCAGATGGGTTGTTGCTCTTTAATTGCATAATTTAAACTTATAAACTATATTTAGTTACTATGTATCTATATCTTCACTTTATATTACATTTTAAGTATATTTTTCATATCAGAAATTAGATACAAACATTTTTTCGTCTCCCAAACGTCTCGTTTCAATTTCTTTTTTTCTTCAGAAATTACACTTACATTGTTTTGTTAACAGATTAATTGAATTTAGTGTCAATTAATCGTCAATCGATACAGTAATATATGCATGTATGGTTGAAATATGACTCCATTGAGTTCACATTCCACTAACTTAACAATAACAGAAGGAGGCTACTCACTGAATCGAAGAAGTACAGTATGTTTTGGAATAGGCATACTTACAAGCATACAGGAACATTTGAATACCACTCACTCTTTGAAAGTAACCAAGAAGAATGAAGTATTATCTCAAATAACAAAACAATTATACGAAATCTATTTCAGTGTTTTAAAGAAGACTAAAAGAATATTACAAGTTAGGGAATATCAGCAAAATCAATCAATAAATAAAGACACAAAGTGTTGCTGAAAACGGAAAAAAAAGACAAAATGACTGCCTCCGTTGTTCTAGTTGAGTTAAAACGTAACGCAACTTTAAGCTCTCAAGAGGTACGCCACACCCGACCTGCTTCGCGGAATGCTAGAAGTTAAAGTTAGTTTATGCCTTATTCTACGTGGCGGGACTCTAGCCATCAGGACCGCTACTCCGTATGACCACGCAAATTTCGCTACGCTTCTTTTACCATCTAGCGGAGAAATAAGGTATTAATCGAGCGACGAAACAGGCGATTTTGAATTTGGCTCAGGTGCTTCTTTTAGGCTTGAACTTCCACATGCAGTAAATCTACAACATGGGACAACTACCTTTACTTCCCCTCCGAAGGAAGGCTTACAAAGGATTTTTCGCTCTTAAAAAATCCACGGCTTCGGTCGGCTATGAACCCGCAAACGTGGATACAATAGCCCGATACGCTAACCGTAATACTACTGAAGTCGGAGCATGCGTGTGATGTATACTTCGGTTTTTTCTTTATTGGCGCACGGGGGTGTGTCAATAAAATGGAATATGCCACAGTATTTTGCGTCGTTCTCGATTGTGCCGCTAGGAGTCGCATGATCGCGACTGTATCGAACAATGCTGGCGATCATGCGACTTCTGGCGGCACAGCGGAGAACAACGCGAAATACCGTGAGATATTCCATTTTATTGACACCCCCCGTGCGCCAAGAAAGAAAAACCGAAGTATAGATACGTTTCTTTGTGGAGTTGCCGACCTCAAGAGTGCGAAACAAAGATGTACAAATCGTCGCGCCCGCTACATCAGAATCGCGGTCTTGTGTGTGTGAGAAGCACCGGTCCCGTGCTGCTGTTATCGTGCGCATCCATCTAATGGAATTTATCCTTCCGCCTCGGCCCCCTCGGATGCTCCCCGGTGATTATGCCATTTGAAGCACGCGAGGGGGGCCTTGCCTTGCTCGTGTTATTCCCTGCCGACCGTTAGCGCATTGTTCCGTGTCTTCTCTCAGTTTTGCTTTCCGGCATCGCGCATCTTCTCCATCTTTTTTTTCCTTCTGACGTCGCTGCGGTTATATTCAGCTTCGGGAAGTAGCGGAATGTGGTTTGGGAAATTTTGGTACATGGTTATTTGGATTGGGATTACACGGCGGCAATTTAGAGCGATTGTGATTTGGGAAATTGTTCTCATTATTACGCAATTATTGCTGAAAAACAGTTGTGTTATTGTACGTTCTTCTTTGCGTTGTGTTGTGCAATCGATTGTGAAGTACAGTTTCTTGTGAGAAACGGAATGGTATCATCATATTTTGATTTTGCATTCTTCTTTGAAAAGCACGAAAAAATCAATCGAAATACAAGAAAAATAGTCTACAAAAATAACCTCAATTAAATCTGTTCTGAAAAATATTAAGAAAATAGTTCCAAGTAGAGATTATCATTATTACAATGTTCAATATTCTCAAAAAGAAATAGTTACATTTTCCACCAGAGATGGTGCGTAGTTTTTAGTAATTATTAGGGTTGGAACAAAGATAGTAGTTCATAAGTATAAATGTAATTACAAATAACAGTAATAATTTGAATTTATGATTTAGTGGAAAAACAATCATGATAGACGAAACGAAAAATTAAAACTACTTTTTAAGTTGTTCTAAATAAAAATCCTTCCATTAACATATATTCCATTCTCCCTCCTGTATCTACACTTGGAATATTAGTAATATTGTTCAATGTAGAAATGAAATAGTTTATTCTCCGTACTGCGCGAGTTTGATGAATTTGAATTAAATAACCGGCCAGTTTCGTGAGTGGCATTTTTATCAGCGCTCTATTTTGAACGATGCTAAAACAGGGAGACGTTTATGTGATACCCTTATCGGTCTACTTTCGAATAATGCGACGTGCATTTCATGTGCAAATGTCGCAATTTTACGACGTTGAGGAAAACGCATACATGACTTATATTCACGATTTTTGTGATGACAGTTCAGAAAAAGCGGTACATGAATATCATGGACGATTTCCTAATGTATTAAATTTGTGCCGCATAAAAGCGGAGTTATTAACACCTTCAGAAGGTTGCAAGAAACTGGCTAATTATCTCTGACCTCTAATCGAGGCGTTTCTCCAGATTCGGAATAAGCAAGTGGCGGCGTCAGAATTGCTTCACTGTGAAGTTTTGTACTCTTACAAAATTTGTTTCAACTGCACGACAGAGAACAAGGTATGCTCTTTTGTTCCTGGCTTCTTTAAAGACCTCAGTTTACAGTAAGATATTATTCACAGACGAAACACAGTTGCATAAAGAAAGGTTCCATTCATTACAATCAGGTGATAATAAAATATATTTCATAAGGCAAGGTTGAAGTTTGTACATAAAACAAAGTTGGAAAAGTCAGGTTACCTGACCTTCTGCCCCTTAATTCTATTCGTTTGTTTTACTTACGATTCACAAACGAAACTTAAAACTTATATCGAATATAATGTAAGCTTCCATTATTTAATATTGTTTTTTGCTTACATGATGTTTATAAAGATTCATTTCATCTCAATATTTATGTAATAAATTTGATTTTGGCCAAAAAGTACCTGATGATAGAGACAAATTATATCTGAAACGTTGTACAAACTCCAACTTTGTTTTATGTACAGACTTCAACCTTGTCTTGTGAAATATATTTTATTATCACCTGATTGTTTATAATGAATGGAACCTTTCTTTGTGCAATGAAGAAAGACAATCAATAATAACTTATGGACGAAGCACAGTTCTCGAGAAGGGGAATAATTCATTCTAGACACATTTAAGGGCTTTTTCTAACACAAATGCAACACGTGAAAGACAATTCCAAGACAAATTTATTTATTTATAATAGATACATCCAGGAGGTTTACAATTAATTACAGGCTTACAAATACAAAAAATCTCTCATTTGTAATAGTGGTTACATATTTGTTCGCAGAATGGCAAATCGAAGAAATAGGGTTTGCAAATAAATCAATCTCATCACTGCAGCTGTCTACAAAATTATTAACATTGTCTACCATTTTATATAGAGCAAAGTTAACAATAAACTTATCTGTAGAAGTGAAGTTGTACAGAGCTTGTAAGAACGTGGAACCAACAGTGAGATCTGAACATGAACATGTGGGTAACTAATACTGTTACGAAGACTTGTAATAAAGGAAGAGATCATAATCACTTTCCTCGTGTCAGGCAGACTTAGTATTGAATTCATCCAAAAGATGCTCCATCAGTGCTCCGTTTCGGGTATTTACACAATTCATTTTTGTAGAATTGTCGTAAATTCAAATATAGGTTCTCATAAGTGTAATGGAACATTTACCTGAGACAGCAAACGCCAAAGTTCTTATACCATGAATTACCGTCTTTAGGATGTCTCTCTCTCTCTCTCTCTCTCTCTCTCTCTCTCTCTCTCTCTCTCTCTCTCTCCCTCCCTCACTGCTTTTCCTCGAGATACTCGTTCTTTCAGCACGATGGAGTGTCGCCACATTTTAAACAAAATGTCCGAAACTTTCTTTTGAAGTATCCAGGGAGAATAATAGGTCACGGTGGAGCGTGAAACTGGCCGACAGGATCTCCGCACGTCAATCTAGACGATTTGTATTATTTGGGGTAATTTAAAGAGTTCAGAGTACGCACAATACGTTCATAATAGAGCTGACTTTAAAACAAATCTCTCCTACTTATCCACTTATTATCAACTATAAAGCAATTCCTTGGATTTCTAACAAGACTCCAATTACCTATCTTGGATTACAACTTGATACTAAATTAACTTGGGAACCACACATACCATCAGTAATAAATGAAACTAATGTCAAGCTTCTAAAATTATACCCATTTTTTAACAAAAATTCTCACCTTTCTTTAGATTCAGTCTATATTTAAATATATAATTCGCTCATCTTTGACATATGCATGCCCCATTTGGGGTGGTGCAGGCGAAATCACATATTCAAAAACTAGAGACTATACAAAATAAATATCTAAGAAACGCATTGAAAGCACCCTGGTTTACAAGAAATGATGAAATATTACGCGAACTCAGTGTTCTGCCTCTAAAATCCTGGATCCTTCGTCTCTCAATAAATTCTATACTTCCCTTACTTCTTCTCCTGCTTATACATCTTTTCAACTTGGAAAAACAGCTAATCCTTTCCCGCAAATTAAATCACGTTATTCAAAAGATCTCTTACATCCTCCTTAGTTAACTCCTTAGTTTACTCCATGTATCTATTATTTATTGTATAATTTTATATGTATAATGTACTATTTATAACCATTGTTTATTTTTAAGATCATTGTCTCTTCAAAATCAAAAATACCTATACATGTTAGTATATTAGAGATTACTTTTTAAGTTTCTTCCTCATTTTCTACCCTACGTTAATGTAATGTTCACACACTTCAAAGCCAAATTTTTGTCGAACCAGTATCAATAAATATATTTACAAAAATAACAGAGCTGCACTTGAATCGCGATTTTCAGATGTTTTGGGGGAAATTAGGAATAACCTGGAAGTATTGCAATCAGAAGCTGTTTTCGTACTTCAATACGGACCGAATTGTGTGCCAGAACAGGAGGATATTTTGAACCGCTTTAGTGAATACACGCCAACGACAATTTAAATTTCCGCCTGAGAAAATGTAATGAGCGCAGTGCTATCAAATGATTCGAAAAAAACAATGAACACAATTCAATTCCCTTTTTTATTTTTGCGTTAATGTTTCTTTTTAAACAAATGTATGTGTTGGTTTTTGAACCAATAAATAAAGTGTTTCTGAAGCGTTTATTTGTTTCTGAAATGTTAATGTTTGCATAGAAAGAATTTTATCAAGCCAATTTTTGGGTACTTACTGCAGCTCAATCATTGGAAATCCGATAGGAGTTTATTAGCCAAAATACGCTTGAAATTGGCTTAAGAGCTTATTTTCGACGTTTTGTTGCTTCCTTCTTGCACTCCCTGTATTTGTGGATCCAAAATTAAACCAATACAAGTCAAACATTACTATATTCTTATAAGAAAAAGCTTTTCCTACAGGAAAAACACGTAAGAAGAAAGACAGGCAACTTATGTATCAAACGTCACTGCAATAAAGCAAGTAATCAATTTGTATATACTGGTCGCGCGACTTTACTTGACGTCTGAGCTCCCTAGTGCTCAACCCAGCACGACTCGGCACGGCCTAGGTCAAAACCTTGGTCTCACACGGAACGGAACGGCAAGATTATCAGGGCTGCCCACCGCTACTTTCGGATTCCAGCGATGATTCAAATTATTCATAAAATGAAAATTAAGTACATACACTAATATCATATTTCATTAATAAGCAGTATTATCATTAATTATTTTCACTTGTGGTTGCTATTAATTACTTTATTTGTTCTATTGTATCTACGTCTATAATATCCTGATGTAATAAGAGCGAAAGAGGCTCGAATAATATTAATAACGTTACAGTTGGCAACATCCGTTTGATGTGACGTACCGTCCTCTACCCGCACTGGGATACGTCAAGAAAAGCCGTGTGACTAGTAAATGCTTTTTCTTATCACCTTCGTTCTTCAACTTCAAATGCGTTCCATGCTCCCGGACATGTGGCACCGTTTCTTTTGAAATATCAGTGACACGAAGACAATAGAGAATTTCCATTTGCATCAGATGCATTCTCTCTCACATAACAGGCACATGTAGGTATGCAGACAAATACTTTTCTCCCTTTCGTTAATGACACATTGTTTCATGAGGTCGTTTGTAGTTCTCAATGTGTTTAGGCACGTTCCACGTCTACAAAGAGCTTGTGACGAACCGAGACTTCACAGCTTTACATGTTAACTCTTATCATGTTTAACTTTACATTTGTAACATGATCAATGTTTTCGGGGTGAAATAGAAAACACCAATCATTCGTTCGTGTTGTTGGTTACCTCAGGCCACATCATGAGTTTGTATGGTAGGAGCATTACTTGCCATTAAATTGAAGAGCTCAGTAGAACAAGGGGTTATCCCACGTTGACCTAGTTCTAAGATATTGAGAGTTCTACTAGAACTTTCATAATGTAACTCAGTACACTTTTAAACTTTTAAGCACAGTACACTTGCATATAAGTACATATTGCATTTAAATAACACATTACACTAAAATAATAATATTTGAAGTTTTATTTAATGCTAATAACTCAATTTCCCCCCAAAAAGTATGTGTTAGCCCCTTGTTCTACTTATCCTTTCAATATTCGATATTATTTTTCTTATTGGGAGGTACTGATTATGTTCAACCGCTCCTAGTCGAAAAGAAAAGAGCACCAACGAGACCGCATTGTAGCCTGAATGTTCAAACAGTAAGTACAAAGCGGAGAAAAACAATAGTACAATGTACTTTTAAAATCGCGCGTCGATTGGAAAGTGTTATTGCACCAGTTGTGTCGACTGATCAGAACACCATCAAATCTGTTCTGTTACATTAGACCATAAAAGTTTACGGGCAGAGGCACGAGTGGAAGCAGCATGACGAGGAAAATAGCCCCCGTTTCAAGGATGACGCCTTATAGCGGTCTACATTGTAACTCACATGTCTGGGAACCGTGGCAATTCGGCAACGGGTGAAAAACCTTCGGCATCTCTCCCTTTCAGCGACCCCCGGACGCGTGCCCTCAGATTTCAGGCCCTCAGATTATCACAGCCAGTCGGTCACTGCCCGGCCCATCGCTCATCGCCTACCGCTCACCGCCCCCGATCCCAACCCCCGTCACCGATCACTACTCACCGCTCACCGCTTTTCAGTCACCGCTCATTGTTCACTTCCAACGGCCAGCCGGTCACCGGTCATCGCTCACCACCTGCCGCTCACCGCCCCCGTTCTCCACCCACCTCGCTGATCAGTTCTCACCGCTCCCCGCTTTTCACTCACCGCTCATTGTTCACCTCCCACGTCCGTCGGTCACCGGCCACCGCTCACCGACGCCGATCCCCATCTACCTCACTGATCACTGCTCACCGCCGGCCGCTTTCCCCCTCACCGCTCACTGATCGCTGCCCCGATCCCCACCACGTCACCGATCACTACTCACCACTCACCGCTCATTGTTCACCTCCAACGGCCAGCCGGTCACCGGTCATCGCTCTTCACCTACCGCTCGCTGCCCCCAATCCCCATCCACCTCACCGATCACTACTCACCGCTGACCGTTTTCACTCACCGCCCACTGCTCACCACCCATTGCCCGCCGGTCGCCGAACTCCGCTCACCACCTACCGCTCATCACCCCGATCCCACCACCTCACCGATCACTACCCACCGTTCACCGTTTCTCACTCACCGCCTACTGATCTCCTCCCAACGCTCACCCACCACTGCACCCACCACCGCTCACCCATCAACTGCCCGCCGGTCACCGCCCCTCGTTCCCCGCCGACCCCCTGGCTTCCACTGCCCGCCGCCCGCCAGCCGCCGCCTTGCGTCACCCCATTGTTTGAGCGCGCGGGCGGGCGGGCGGGCGGGCGAGCGGGTGGGCGGCGGGCGGGGCTCAAAGCGAGCGAAGTTTCATCGGGCGGTCGCCCCGGGCGGCGTCCCTTTGAGCCGTGCGCGCGCCCTCATCGCCCACCGCCACCCGCCCACGGGGACAGCTCCGGCGCCCGCAGCCGGGCAGGGCCGGCGGAGCGGGGCGGGGCAGGGAGGAGTGGGCGGGGCGGGCGGGGGTGGGATGGGCAGGGCCGGAGGGGAGACGTGGAGGAGTGGGGCAGGGCGGGGAGGAGTGGGCGGGGGCGGGCGGGGTGGGACGGGCTAGGGCCGGAGGGGAGACGTGGAGGAGTGGGGCGGGGCAGGGGAGGAGTGGGTCGGGGTGGGAAGGGGCAGGCGGGGAGGGCGGGCCTGGCGGGTGGGACGGGCAGGACGTGAGATGGGACGGTTGATTCGTTGTTTCCGGAAGCGTCAACTACAGTCATTAGTCCCGTAAGTGTAATGCGTGTTTTTTTCTCGGGAGGTGGCGATGATCTTTTTCCCCGCTGGATGGCGAGATCTGGCGCCGACCTACCGTCGACTAACGGGGTTTTCCCCTTACCGGAGTCTCACACCAGCGGGGCAGCGCCCCAGCCGGGACAAGCTGTAAGCTCCCGACCGGTCTCCCGGCATGTGTGGTAGTGTAGTGCATTTTAGTGTAAGTGTGTGTGTAAGACGAGAGGATAGGACAAGGAAGAGGAAGGAAAGATCGCGCGCGGTCCGTGGCCCGTTTGTTAGGATACTGCTTCCGGTATTCGCCTGGTGTTGATCAGAGAAACCACTGAAAACTACCGATCACAGCAGCTAGAATTCTTCTCCAGACAGCGACTGAATTCGACGTAGCTGACAAGCTAGTATGGAAAATCGTGCCACCATTGGGGAGTGGAGTCCTAGGACCTCCCGGTCAGAGGGACTGCAGTGATATCAGGTTGATGCACTGAGCCATCTCTCCCGGTCAGAGGGACTGCAGTGACATCAGGTTGATGCACTGAGCCATCTCTCCCGGTGGGAGGTGGGACGGAGCACGGCGTGGCGGATGGGGTGAGACGGGTGGACGGGGCGGGGCGGGGCAGGGAAAGGTGGGGCGGGTTGAGCAGGGCATGTCGGGGCGTGCGGGTAGGGCTGGGAGAGGGCGTGGCGGGGTGGGGGCGGAGTGGGCAGGACGGGCGGGCGGCAGACCCTTGGCCGTGCTGGAATAACGAAGGAAGCGACTGTCGACGCGTCGCGGGATCTCGGAAGGGCGTGCGAGGAAAACTCGCGCCAGGGGCACGTGCACTCGGCTGGCGGCAAAGGAAAGAGAGAGACTCCGCAACAGGGAATGGACGAAGGTCAGTCCAAAGTAGTGCGCGCAATCGCAGTGTTCCTGCGCGCGTCAACTGATATACCCATTAGTCCCATAACTGTGGTGCATGCTTTACAACGTGTGGTGATGGTGTGCGTCTTCCGCTGGATGGTGCTCTTTCAGTCTGAAACAGTGAAAAACTACTCATTGACAGTGACTATTCACTGATGGCGTCAGTGATAACCCTGCCACTGACAATCAGTGAATTGGACTGAACAAATCAGTGAAAATCACTTTTTGAATCAGTGAAAATTTACTGTTTGAATCATGAAATATGTGAAAACAGCAGCACGTGAACGATTGAACGATCAGTGAACACTGGTGGCGCGGCACTTTTACCGCTGACGACCAGTGAAATTTTGGCGGTCATTATGAAAATGTTCGCGTATTCGCTGATTGTCAGCGAAACTACACATTTCGACTGAAGGTATCACTGATTTTGGCTTTCACTGATTGAATCAGTGACAATTTCACTCATTCAAATTCAGAGAGTGAGATCCGACGCTCAACTACACGTCGGTTAGCGGGGTTTCCTCCACCAGGTATCTCCCACCAGCGGGCCACCGCCCCGCCCGATGTCTCCTGGCATGTGTAGTTCATGTTAGTGCGTGCGTACGTAAGGGGGTGAGGGTAGGACAAGGAAGAGGAAGGAAAGATCGCGCGCGATCTGTTGACCGTTTGTTAGTGTACCGATCAGAGCAGCCGGCAGCTAGAATTCTCCTGCAGACATCGGTTGAATTCGACCTATACTTCGGTTTTTCTTTCTTGGTGAACGGGGGTGTATCAAAAAATGGAATATCTCACTGTATTTCACGTCGTTCTCGGTTGTGCAGCTACGCGTCGCATGATCGCGACTGTATCGAGCAGTGCTGGCGATCATGCGACTCCTAGCGGCACAGCGGAGAACGACGCGAAATACCGTGAGATATTCTATTTCATTGACACACCCCTCACGCGTCAAGAAAGAAAAACCGAAGTATAGCTGTGTAGTGCCAAAAATTCTGGCATCGTTGTGACCGGAACCCTAGGGCCTCCCGCCCCGCCTGCGCCGGTCGTGTGGCGTGCGAGGTGCGGGTGGAGTCTCGCTCACAAGACCGACCCCCTCCCCTCCCCTCCTCCCCTCCCCTTCCCCTCCCCACCACCGTCCCCGGCGCCCCCGCCCTGCCATTGTGCCAGGCGTCGTGCAGGAGGCGAAGGGGTGAGACGGGGGAGGAGGCGGGGGAGGGGATCTCGTGGCCGCAGATAGCAAGAGGCTGAGGCAGCGCCCGTCACAAAGGCAGCCCTTCCCCCCTCCCCCGCACTCCCCCTCAAGGGCCACGAAGGGCTGCTGAAGGACTCTTTCGGCCTCACGTCGTCCCCCTCTGCCTGCCAATGTACGCTCTCTTGTGAAAAAAAATTAATTACATTTAAATAATCCAATATATCTAAATCTTCTTCTAGCATTAGATGGTACTGAATGACGTAAGAGGGTGATAATGAGGGACGAAAGGACTTGCATTATAGTGGGAGTTGACAGGTGGGAGGTGATCGTGGCTTCGTCGCGTGCACGAAGCTCATTGGCTGAAGCTGGACAGGCTGCACAGCGGCTTAACCACTCTCTGCATCTGAATCGGTGCAATTGTCGCTGATTCAATCAGTGGGAACCGAAGTCACTGATATCTTGAGTCGAAATGGGTAGTTTCGCTGACAATCAGCGAATATGCGAACCTTTTCATAATGACCGCCAGCATTTCACTGGTCGTCAGTGGTAAAAGTGCCGCGCCACCATCCTTCACTGATCGTTCAGTCGTTCAGTTCAATTCACTGATTGTCAGTGGCAGGGTTATAACTGACACCATCAGTGAATAGTCACTGTCAATCAGTAGTTTTTTGCTCATTCAAACTGAGAGATCATGCCTTATTATCATGCTTTGGGCTAGGGCAACGCTGCCAATCTAACCGTATTCTTAAGGCTGATTTACACGCTGCCAATACTGGTGTGCCAGAACCTAGTCAGCGCTAGTGCTCTGTGCGACTGGCAAGAGTTGTTTACACAGTGCTAGTAATGGCATGCACGATGAGAAATTTTTCTTAGTGCTCTGAGCTTATTTATGCTCTTTGCTCACAGTGCTGCTGATAGTATTCGACGCTCAAACAACAGTGTGCAAAGCAAATGTTTGCAGAGTGTGCATAACCAGTTAAACCTGTCAGTTTGTTCTTCCGTTATTCAAGAAGATTTCTGCTTCCCAATTGCTTTTATAAATAATAATAATAAGCTTAAGTTGATCACCGTTCAAGTATAAAGCAGTGTACACTTATGTTGGGAGCCGGTGGTGGGGAAGTGCGTGAGAATGCAAGTAAACCAAACATTCCTGTTCAGCTGGCATCGCCACTGAATGGCGCGAAGGTCTTGCCAGTCACTGGCAAGAAGGTTGCCAGTCTCCACTTGCCAGTTACACGTTGGCCAGTTACACCTGGCTCCTGAAGGTTGCCAGTTACACGTTGCCAGTCTCCACTTGCCAGTTGCTGGCAACCTCAACTGGCACGTTTACTGGCAACGTGTACTTCAGCCTTTATATAAGAGAGCTTTATATATATCGAGAGCGTTCCGTGCTTTGTGTTTTATCAATTTATTTTTTGATATAATTACACGGGTGTGAACCATTAGAAGCTGTGATGTCTTAATGGTAGCTATAAACAAACAAGCCAACCAATATACGAAGAGGCGTGGCTGAACAGCTGTCGCGGCGGGGGAATACTTCTCTGATGTACTTGTGACGTTCACTTGTTTAGCGAACTGTCAAACTTTGGCTCATTCTTAGGCCAAGTTATCTGTGTGATAGCCACAGTTTAAAATGTCATCTTAAGTGGATATATTACACCGTGACCCAAACCGATCGTGCGCACCGTACGGACAAGCAAGGAACTAGCCGCAAACTGGCTCCAGAAAATTTGCTCCAAAGGCGGCTAGTTGGCACACCTCTATATCTTACACCGTGGATTCTTCTCTAGTATTGAAGAATTCACGTAAAAACAAGCAAAAGCGACAGTTCGCTAAACAAGTGAACATCACGTGTAATTCAGAGAAGTATCCCTCCGCCGCGGCAGCTGTTCAGAAACACGTGCACCAGTACGCACCTTACATTCAAGACTCGCTTTTAAAATAAACATAATATTTATCACGCAAAAAGTAAATTCCATATAATGTGTATAAAAAAATATTTTTTTTACAGAAGAGCACATAGCACTACATTTCCTAATTTGAATTATTTCTCATGGCGCACTATATTTTCGTCGGACGAGGACATCACAAAAGGAAGCGTCGAAACCATTTACAAGTTAGCCAACTGCAAACGAACGAATCGAGGAAGGAGAGTTCAATGGGATCAAGGACACAACGACCACAGAACCTTCGGTTATGTTGCCAGCACTAGCTGTCAAAATTGCTTGTTCTTAAGACGCGTCCACACGATACGTCTTTTCGTTCAATTTTGCGCATGCGTCTAGCGCACATAGCACATGCATTTGGGGCATGCGTCCTTTCGTCAAAACGATGGACGCATGCAATAGCGCAAGCTTCCCAGAGCTGACGGGAATCTCGTTCGTCTTTCTCGTGCGCTTCGTTCAAAGAACGTGTATTTCATAGCGAAGTCATCCGGAATACCGAACCGGAAGAGTTCATTGGTAGTCTTCTGAATTATTTTGTACGTCCGTCTGTGTTTTATTGCGAATTTGTTGCAGATTATTCTTTTATTATATATTTACGATAATATCAATTTTCAATACACACATTTATTAAGATAAATAATGAAATCTAGTAAAAATGAACGTGTGGTTTTTATTAGGTGTGTTGCAGTGACAAGAGAGGAATATTTAGTTCTCCCTAATTCTTATTTTATTTTTATGGTAATGCCAATTTTCGAAATTTACGTGATAAGTTATATAGCTGAAACAATTAAATGCAATAGCTTTCATTTAAGGTTATGTATTTTCAGAATGTCTGTTGAAAACAAAGAACTCACTCTTCAGTTCATTCAAGATTATAGAGAAAAGGAAGTTTTTCCCTTCTTTCGACTGATTATAAAATAAGCTGCCGAAATTGCCGTGCAAATAGCTGGATCGATGATACAGAATAGAACAATCACCGCACAGTGTTGCACCGTATGGACAAGGTAGCGCACGTGCGCTGTGTTGAACGTTCGTCTTTCAACTTTGCGCATGCCATTTTATTCCCGTAACGCACAGAAAAGACGCATCGTGTGGACGCACCTTTATATGAATCTCTCTTCATCTGTGGTTCGGCGTGTGTCGCGTGGCCGCGCCACAGTCGCGGCCTTCCGCCAGCCGCCGTCTCTTCCTCCCCTGGCGTCGCGCGGGGGGGGAGACGAGGGTGCGAGGGGGAGGGGATGGGGGGGGAGGGGAGGGGAGGGGGTAAGCGGGCTCTGGGCGGAGGGCTCTCGTCTGGCGAGTGCCGCTCTCGTGAGCGACTTTTGTCTGCCGCCTCCCCCGTCACGATCCTCCCCCGTCACGGTCCGACGCTAGCGCCACGCCGCGCCGCGGACGAAGACGGCGGCTGCCGCTACAGTGCGATTTTTCTTAACCCTTTCACTGCTACGCATTAGGCGCGCTGGCCGCTCCGTAGTGCTGAATACTTTTTCGTGCGGTCTTCTCTCGCGCGCGCTCTCAGTTGTCGTTAGTTATTATATATTTACTAAGGTGCATATTTACTTTCCATCATTCTTTTAGATCCAGGCTTACTGGCACTGACGAAGTTGAAAGTATTCCATGCCTTCCACGACACCCGAAAGAACCCGAACCCGAAAGAGCAGCGCGACGCACCGGTGCGTCGTTAGGAGTGGTGGCACGGCGAAGTCTGACGCACCGGTGCGTCGTTACCAGTGAAAGGGTTAAAGGCCGATGTACACGGTATAGTTTTCGTGTAGATTCTTCATGTAGTCCAGACTTCACTCTTTCTACATGAGAAAATTATCAACATCAGGCGCGGATCCACGGGGAGGGAAATGAGGGAAATTTCCCCTCCCAAAATGTTTCAGTAACTATTCATTTTAATTTGTCCCGAAACTTTCAAGCAAAACATTAAAACAAATAACAATGGATCGCATCATGAGCTGAGTTTAGCCTGCGTCATTCTACATAATCTGTAATATGACACATTCGACCAAAACATTTTGAATGAAAAAATTTCCCTTTCCAAAATGCATTTGTGGATCCGCCCCTGTCAACATGTTCGTAATTTTTTCGTGTAGAAAGCATTGCGTTTGACTCCAGCGCCTCTAGCGCAGAATCGTTCACTAACGGTAATCTGCCATGTCGATTTTGTGCTTAGGTGTGTCAAGGTGCGATTGTATGAAGTGATATATTGTGATAAACTACTTCTTTCCTTATCCCTGCCTTCCAGTTTTTATTCTCTATGCCCCTCATGGTTAATTAATACTAAATCAAGATCATACCCAGAACGCACGCATAGAAATACCATCACTGAAAGTACTCGGACGGTGCAATTCAGTTGTTTCCCGCTAACCCCCCTGGCGGCGGCTTGTGGCGATTCATGCAGAAAGCGTATAGACCGTGTATGCGCAACTTTTTGGCTTTTGTACGTTCAGTTTGAGATCTTGACGTTTCTATACAGAAATTGTATGAGAATCTACATGAAAACTGTGCCGTGTATATCGGCCTTAACTCTGCCCCACAAACCCCTATGGCTACCATGGAATATCACACGGCACTTGGCGTCTTTGCCCGTCATGCTGGTAGAAGTTGTATGATCGCAACCACTGCTTTAAAACGGTCGTGATCATGCGGTACATGTGATATTTGATCAAGAATATGTGTTTCCTTTAAACAATTTTAACCCCTCCCCCTTCCCATATACCATAATTGATTTTAACTGACTAATAAGTGATTTCTATAATAATAAATATACTAATGTATTTATAATAATAATAATAATAATAATAATAATAATAATAATAATTTATTGAGTCACATATACAATTACAATCGTGTATGACGAGTCAATGTATATTGGGTGGAGAGAGGGAAGTTACATTTACTGTCCAGAAGCAAAGCAAGGGGCCATCTCAGCATTTGCTCAAAGGACCAGGGAAACTGGACAGAAAAACCTGATCGAGATGGAGTCATTGCCCTAAGAATTATACTACAATACCTTTTACAGGTAGATTAAGATATTATACAGTATACAATTATTTTTAGCAGCAAAATATTTAACATTTTAGAATTAAATTTACTTGTTACTGTCATTCTACTGCTACTATAATATAATAATAGTAATAGTAATAATAGTTAAAATAACACATAAAATAGTACATAATATTAATTATCATAACAGCTACATATAAGTAATAATGTTAGCATATAATTGTCCAATCTTGAAATGGTGAGGATCAGGAGGCAGGTTTTGGCCAGGTTTTTTTCTATTCCTACACCTAGTCCTACTGCAGCACCTGAAATCAGTTTGTACATATTAGTTATTGATGTATTCCTGAACATTATAAAAAAGTTTTTGGCCAAGGAAGTGTTTAAGTTTATTTTTGAAGTTGTGTATTCCTGTTATGTTTCTCGGATATATAGGTAATTTATTGAAGAATTGTATTCCTGTAGAGAATGTACCCTTTTGGCATAGTGTGCTTGTGCACAATGGTTGATGAAGGTTATATGCTTGTCTTGTGTTGTATGAGTGTAAGTTTGAGTTAAATTTGTAAGGTGTGTTGTTGTTTATTAGATTTTTCTTTACAAACATGAGAACTTCGTAAATGTATATACAAGGCAGTGGAAGTATGTTAAGTTTTTTGAATTGAGGTCTACAGGACTCTGTTCTTTTTGTATTTGTTATTGTTCGGATGATTCTCTTTTGTAATTTGAATGTCTGCTTAGCCTCTGGTGCTTGGCCCCACATTATTATTCCATATTTGAGAACAGAGTGCACATTCGCAAAGTACACTGTTCGGACTGTTTCGATGGTGCTGTTTCTAGTTATTATTCTAAGAGCATAATTAAGTTTGCTCAATTTTAAATTAATATCTTGTAGGTGTGAATTCCATTTGAGGTTGGATTGTATGGTGATTCCAAGAAATTTTGTATTCTGTGCTTGTGTTATGCTGTTGCCTTCTAACATTAAATTTGGTGAGTATTGTTGGGAGTGAGAGTTCCGGAAATCCATTGTGATTGTTTTGTCTTTGTTTAGTACTAGTTTGTTTTGGTGGATCCATTGAGTTAGTTTGTCAATGGCAAAATTGGCTTTGTCTTGTAGGGATATTGTTGTTCTTTCTTTGAATATTATATTCGTGTCATCAGCAAAAAGTACTGTTTTGTTGTTTTCCATTATTAATGGCAGGTCATTTACAAATATGAGAAATAATATTGGGCCTAGTGTAGATCCTTGCGGGACCCCATAGGTCACATCTCTTGGTTCGGAGTGATGATTGTTTATTTTGTTATCTTTTAGGTAAGGTAACACTACTATTTGTTTTCTGTCTGTTAAATACGATTTTATCCAGTTATAAGCAATTCCCCGGATTCCATAAGATTCTAATTTTGACAATAGAATTTTATGGTCTATTGTGTCAAAAATTTTGTGTATACATTATTTTTATGTATACTGTATACATTCGAATACTAAATATCCGAATGTATTTTTTCAGTAACAAGAAGTATTGTAATTTGCAATTTATTAATGGTTATTTCTTTGAACCAACCCAATACTACACTATATTTACACTTGCACTATGCATACTATTTACACTTGCACTTTCTCGCCTCTGTGCCAACCGGCTCCCCGACTCTATTGATTTATTGATTTATTTACGTCAAAATTATGACGAGCTATGGGGAGAAGTGAAATTTGTGCGTTTTCATAATGCTGTGATCTCTATCCTAAACCTATTCTAGTCGAATTTTTAAATACAGAAAAAGAGCGTTTTTTTTAGTTTTGTTGACAAAATATTTGCTCCTATGTAATAAAATATATTTTCAAAGGTAAATTAGCTATAAATTTCTGCCCTTAACCCTCATCATGTTCTTCATGAAAGAATAATACTTTTCGCCGCGATAATATGGAAAAACAATAATTTGAATAACTATATTTCCCACTGAAATTTAGGAGGGGATGCAAGAGCTGTGAAGAGGGCTTGGCGCGCCCTGTCGTAGTTGGACGGTGTTATGCATCAACCGGCTATGCGACATCATACACGTTTTGAGATAATCGTGTTCAAAGATGTTATTACATTTTCAGCACTAAAAAACTGTAATTTAATTATTTCATTCATTGAAGCGCCAAACCACAAAAGCATGAGTGGAATATCTGGCGCTTACCTGAATAATGTGAAATTAAGAACAGCAGATTCGGAGATCTAGGTTTATAGCCGGTTGTTGCGAAATATAAAATCCCTCATGTCATTAATGGCGTTTACATTTTTCATTAATTATAGACCATTTTTACAGATTTCGCGCCAAAATTTTCCGTAAACTTAGAACATGGCCCAATGCAACAGATGGCGCCCATATCTCATTTTTTCAAAAATGGCGCTTACTCTCTGAATCTGAATCAGTGAAATTGTCGCTGATTCAATCAGTGAGAGACGAAGTCACTGATATCTTCAGTCGAAATGTGTAGTTTCGCTGATAATCAGCGAATACGCGAACCTTTTCATAATGACCATCAGTATTTCACTGGTCGTCAGTGGTAAAAGTGCCGCGCCACCATCGTTCACTGATCGTTCAGTCGTCACGTTCAACTAGTTGTCACATATTCCACTGATTCAAACAGTGAAGTTTCACTGATTCAAAAAGTGGACCCGATTTTCACTGATTTGTCCAGTTCAATTCACCGATTGTCAGTAGCTGGGTTACAACTGACACCATCAGTGAATAGTCACTGTCAATCAGTATTTTTTCACTAATTCAGATTGAGAGAGTACCCGATGGATGCATACCACCGTCTATTTACGCTGCACTATATTCACACTAGTTCCACTTGCACTTTCTCGCCTCGGCGCCGACCGGGTCTCCGAAGGTGCAAGAGCTGTGAAGAGGGCTGGGCGCGCTCTCTCGTAATTGGCCTCGTGACGTGTGAGCGATTGGAGGCCATTCGTTGGCGCGGAAACGGCCTCTCGGAATGGGTCGACAGGCGGACGGGCGGACGACGCGGAGTAGGACGCGATGGGCGCAAAAAAAATTTGGGGAAGGGATGGAAACGTGACCCTGGCGGCGTCGGTTCGCCATTAACACGAGCGTGTTGCTCTCCGGCAAAAGAAACGCAGGTCTCCCAAACCCTCGTGCCGAGTTGTTCTCTCTCTGTCTGGTTCAGTGAAAATCTTTCGCACTCTTTGAATCAATGAAACTTCACTGTTTGAATCAGTGAAATATGTGAAAACAGCAGCACGTGAACGACTGAACGATCAGTGAACAATGGTAGCGCGGCACTTTTACCACTGACGACCAGTGACATACTGGCGTCATAATGAAAAGGTACGCATATTTGCTGATTGTCAGCGAAACTACACATTTCGAGTGAAGCTATCAGTATAGCTTTCACTGCTTGAATCAACGACAATTTCACTGATTCAGATTCAGAGAGTTTGGAATCGAACGTTCTGTTAATCGTGCGCACTCGAGGATGAGAATCGTCTTCTGTATTGTTTCTGTAGTATAGATGCGTTTTTCCGGCTCTTACGCCCAATCATTCTTTATAAATGAGAATAAAGAGAGTGAATTTCACGGACACGTGACAAATATAAAAAAAATTAAATTCGTTCGAATTTAAAAAAAAATAAAGATTTGTTGAAAACACTCGGCAGCATTGTTAAAATCTATATAGTTAAATAACTCCTAAACGCAGCGTTCTAGGTAATATTAAAAAGATTTTCCAGATAATATGAATGTGTAAACAGGCATTGTATATGGCTGTTAGAAAGTTCACTGTACTTTTGGAAGCTTTTTTAAATTAAAACTAGTGGCGCTAAAACAGCACGTACTTCCTCCTCCTTATTTTCACGCCAACTGCAGTGGCATCAGCTGATGCCCTGAGCAAAACTTCCGCGTGTTGGGACCCGTATAGAACTGGGCAGATAAACTTGTTAGACCGTATCCAAAAGAGAGCGATAAAACTTGTACGTAACCACAATGATCAGACTCAGATGTGGGAATACCTAGGGAAACGTCGAAAGAAAGCTAGGCTAGTAAATGTTTTCAAAGCGTACACTGGATGTAAAGTGTTAAACGACTTTCGAACTATGATAGGGCACCACCAGTATTTCGGAAGGAGAGACCATCCATACAAAACTAAATATAAAAATAAAAAAACCGATGTAGGTAAATACTCTTTTGCAAACCGGACAATTAGTGACTGGAACAGTCTACCTACTGCAGCACTAGCGACTTTTCCCCCTAGTGTGCATTCCTTCCGAAATCGTCTAGGGAACTGCGTATGATGCCAAACATTTGTGTGTGTTTTATTTCTCACTTACTTATTTCTGGTTTTCCTTTAATATGTATTTTTAAGTTATATTTGTATCTTTATATGATCTGTACAAACCCTGCCACCGAGCGAAAGCCCATTAGCAGGATATAATAAATATAATAATAAAAAATATATCAATAAGTTGCTCCATCATTTACCAGACAGAAATGTTTTAAGTAACAGATTTATGTATTAAAAAGAATGCAAATTTCACACAACGTTTTGGAAACAGCTGGTTTCCATCATCAGGTGCCAAATAATTTGTTTTCATGTGTCACCTGATGATGCAAACCAACTGTTTTCCGAAACGTTGTGTGAAATTTGTTTTCTTTTTAATACATAAAGCTGTTATTTAAAACATTTCTGTCTTGTAAATGATAAACCAACTGATTGAAATATATTAGAAATATAGACAGAAACGAAAAATAATAATTATAATAATATAAGACGTGGTGGTGTGGCGTCCTGCCGACCCCTGTCAGTGCTGAGTTTGCCAGGCCGCGCACGCGTGCGTTTTGTCCGCGGGTCCCGACGTGACGCCTCGTCTATACAGACGGCGGCGACGGACCTGTTTACTAGCGCCGTCAAGAGCGCTGCTAGACTCCCCTCCCCCGCCCCCGACCCTGCCCCCGCCCCTTCCACGGTCTCCTGCACAGCCACCGCCACAAACACAGGCGCCATCCACCCTCGCCATCGCCATACCCGCCTGCCTCGCCTTCCACCGGGACAGACGGCTCAGTGCATCAACCTGATGTCACTGCAGTCCCTCTGACCGGGAGGTCCTAGGTTCCACTGCGGACGGCGGTAGGGTTTTCGACACTGGCTTGTCAGCTAGGTTGAATTCAGTCGCTGTCTGGAGAAGAATTCTAACGGCCGGCTGCTCTGATCGGTAGTTTTCCGTGGTTTCTCCGATCAACACCAGGCGAATGCCGGAGCAGTACCCTAACAAACGGGCCATGGACCGCGCGCGATCTTTCCTTCCTCTTCCTTGTCCTATCCTCTCCTCTTACACTAACATGCACTACACTACCACACCTGCCGGGAGATCGGTCGGGAGCTTAGAGCTTGTCCCGGCTGGGGCGGTGCCCCGCTGGTGGGAGATACCTGGTTGAGGGAACACCCCGCTAGTTGACGGTGGGTCGGCGCCAGGTCTCGCTATCCAGCGGGGAAAAGTTCATCGCCACCTCCCGAGAAAAAGCACGCGCTACACTTACGGGACTAATGACCTGAGTAGTTGTCGCGCCCGGAAACATCAATCAATCAGTCAATCAATCAATCAAGCCATCCCCGAACCCCAACGTAACTCTGAGCTTAGTCGGTGCCGTGGCGGGAAAGTGCAAGTGTAAATAGTGTAAATAAAGTGTAGTATATTTGAACGAATGACCACAACCACCACTAGAGACGTAGCTGCGGCCACCTACCAGTACTTACCAATCACCACACACACACACACGCACACGCACGCGCGCACACACAAACACACACTTTCACAGCCACACAATCACACACGCATACTCACACTGTCACACGCACACACACACACACACACTCACACTCACACTCATACTCATACTTTCTCACACAGATACACTCACATACACACACTCACACTCACACATACACTCACACTCATACTTTCTCACACTCACACTCTCCCTCTCACACTCTCTCTCACTCACACACAAACACACGAGTCCGCTTCTCTCTCCCTCCCCCCCCCGCCTTGGCCTCCGCCTCCCCCACCCCTACCCGACCCCAGCATTTCGTCTCCGCCGCCTTCACTTCCTCCACCATCCTCGCCACCGACACCGCTACCATCGCCCCTGTCACCGCTCTGCACCTCGCTCTACCGCCTCTCTCCGCCCACCCCCGCTCTCTCCAGCCCTGGCGGCCCTGCAGGACGGAGGTCCGCAGCGCAGTTCTCAGCCAGCCCGCCCCGCCCGCCCGCCCGCCCGCCCGCCCGCCCGCCCCGCCCGCCCGCCCGCCCGCCCGCCCGCCCGCCCGCCCGCCCGCAGTCTTTCTTATGCCGGCCGCCGCCTCATAAATAATTCGACAGCGCGCCTGCGATCTGTCTGTCTGGCCGCTGCGGCTCCCCGGCCCACAGGGAACAACGCACACCTCTCTCTCTCTCTTCCATTGCCTTCCCACCCGTCTCTCTCTCTCTCCCCCTTCTCTCCTCCTCCCTCCCTCACTTTTCATTCCCTCTCCCTGCTATCCTCTCATTGCTTTCCCACCTCGTCTCTCTCTCTCCCTCACTCCCTTCTCTGCCCCTTCTCCCTCCCTTCTCATTCCCTCTCCCAACTCTCCTCTCTCTTTCATTCACTACCCAGCCGTCTCTCCCCCTTCTCCCTCCCTCCCTTCCTCTCTCCCTTCCTTCTCACTCCCTCCTCTCTCTTTCATTGCCTTCCTACCCTCTTCGCCCCTTTCTCGTCTCTTTCCCTCCTCTCATTTCCTTCGTGCTCTCTTCTCCCCCTTCTCTCTTCTTTCTCCCCATTCTGTCCTCATTTCTTTCTCGTCCTCGTCTTTGCCTCTCTCTTCTCTTTCACCTCTCTCTCTATTTCATCTCTCTCCTCCCTCACCTCTCTCTCACCCTCCTCTCTAACCCCCTCTCTCTCTTTCTCCTCTCCCTCCACTCCATCTTCTTCTCTGTCTCCTTTCTTTCTCCCATTTATCTCACTTCTCTCTCATCTCTTTCCATTTATTTTTGTAGTCTGCGTTCTTTTATCCCTGCTGTCTTCTCCCCCATCTAATCAACAATATTTTCTTCTTTACACCTTCCTTTGATTCTTCCCTTTTTCTTTTACCCATATTCCCTTTTCCGATTTCCTCTCCAGTCCCCTTTCTTTTTTTCTTCATCTTCTTTTAATGTCTCTATTTTGTGTTTTGTTTCATGGTAGTCTTTTCCCAGTGGTTATTTTTTTAACTTTTCTCCCTCTCTTATAACGCTCCCTTCCCTCTCTTTTTTCTCTTCTTTTCTCGTAAGTCCTTCCGCCTTTCCATTTAACCATCTCTTTCACTCTCTAGTCACTTTCTCTAGTTGTTCCTTCTGAAGAGAAGAGTCAGAAGGATATACGTTTCTGCAATTTCCCTTCGTATTACACGAGCTCATAAATATGTAATGATCACAATATGTAGCCTAATTCTGAAATTTGCTCTGAAAGAAAACAGAACGCCATAATAATTTATTATTATTATTATTATTATTATTATTATTGTTATTGTTATGATTATACATTTGAGCACCTAAACACAGTTGTAAGTTCAACAATTACGTGATAATATATTTGTCATTTCGTTACTGTCGACCATCTGGCAACCCCATAACTATTTAGCATGACAAAAATTGCTACAAATCAAATCAAAACATAATTTATAGCCTTTATTATTATTGTTATTATTAGTAGTACAAATCATTTTTTCTTTTCAACAATTGCAAATAGTATTATAAATGCAAATTGCAAGTAATATAAATGCTACTGCTAATCCATATAAATTCGTTGAATGGTTGTGGATCAATTCAAATTTAATGCGTCCTGTTGAAAAATACTGCAGGAAGTTTTTAAAATGTCATAATTATTATTGGAAGTTGTTGAATACACCGAATGCATTCCTTGCCTCGTAGGTGACTCACGCACTTGGAACAATTAGTTATCGAGAAAGCGCTCAACGAAAGAGACTAACGGCACTGCATTCTCGTGGAATGTTAAAAGCCTTCTCGAGATATGGGGCGAGCTTCTTTTAACAAGTGGTCCTACATCATGGCTCCGGCTTTCTCGTTGTGTGTTTAACGTGAAACCGTCTTAATTATTTTGAAAGACCAACACTCCTAAATCTGTTGATAAAAAAACCGTAAACCCAGCGAAAAATATACAATTTCTTTCATTTCCCTAAATCATTTAGTATTGGTATGGAGAACTATAATACTTCGTCACCAGTAACTAGTACTTATCGAAGTTTAATGGAATCGTCTTCGTTCCATCAAATTAGAAGCCATTTTAACTGTGCTGGAAGACTTTTCTGGTTTAGTTCATGAGCATGCACAATCAGCCATTCATTTTAACTTACATTCTGGGTGTTGAAGAGTCATCCAGTTCAATTAGCTAGTGTTTTTTTTCGAATGTGTAATACGATATTACGTATATGATACGTGATTTCAAAATAACTGACATTTTATAATCTCCTATACATATTTAGACGATATAAAAACAAAATCTTTTTACGATATTTTCTGTCGGTCGTTCTGTAGGTTGTCCTAGGTAGTTTCTGGAAGGGTTGATCCGATTTCTAGGCGGTTTTCAGAGAAGAATATTTTGTCGTACATAACTTAGACTACTTTTTTAAATTATTATTTTCTTTTACAAAAAATAGAATGTCTCTTTTTCATACAAATCTACAGTTTTACTCATATCCTACTGAAGTTACGTATCCCCTCCTTCAACACACATGAAAAGTTAAGTCTGCGTGAGATTTTGTACAAATTACATGCATTTACTAGTTGCTCTACGCCGTTCCCAGAGGTCCTTGCTTGAAGTGCAGTTAATACGTAGTTAAAATGTAGTTAATACGATATAATATAATAATACAATATAATATAATATAATATATTTAATTGACTACAATTGGCTGATTGCCAGGTGGTAACAATAAGTCTATAGCTTTACAATACATCTACATGTACAATTTAAAAAGCAATTTATAATATAACGTAATAAAAGAAACTACAACTACCACTACGTCTAATGACGGAACAATACAATAGCTTTCTCTAGAGACCCATGCAAAACCAACCGTTAACATTAGCAATACTTTTAAAAATGTACACGAACATACACATTCATACATACATCTACATACATACACCTATACACGTACATACATACACACACACATTCTTATACATGAATCGTCACTCACATGTTCACATATAACTGATCACACACTTTCCCTACTTATTATACATGCCTACATTTACATAAAGAAACAAACTGTTTTCTTTATGTTATGAAACAAACACAATCTTTCTTTGATAAATTAATTTTGAACTTGAGTTGTATTAATTTAATTCACTGCAATAGCGAAGCATTGGCGGATCCATATTTGCTCATAAATCGCTTAGTGAAAGATTCCGAGCGGCCACCTGCAGCTGGTCGTGCTGACGTCATCTGTCAGTGCGTGTCTCAGGGGTGCGTCGGCCCCAAATGTGCGTGAGAGGCGGTGCGTGTTGGGGCTGCCCCGAGGGGGGGGAGGCTGTCGCCAGCAGAGGGAAGGCGAATAATTTAGGCACCCCCCCCCACACACACACACAAAGAGGTCTTTGAGCGCTCCTCTGGCGATGAAGGGTGGAAGCCAAGCGCCAAACATCGAAAGGGCAAGAAATTGAGGCCTGATATGTCTTGTACTTTATTACCTTCGTAAAGAATTCTGGGCATTAAGTGTATAGGCTTTTGCATCAGCATTATTCATTTTTAGACATCGGGTGTTTAGGGAAATGCCTATGTTTTTCTAGCAAACTTATTTAAAGACTGATACTATAAGTGCACGAATCATGACAAATGATGACATATGACCAAGTTTATAATGCTTAGTTTTGCTTATTTTAGCATAAATGCCTTTTCTTTATAATTATTATACGTTTTTTGCATTTTATGTATTATTTTTATATACAATGCTACGATAATCTGCCACGGCCCAACCTGACCATTCATTACGAAACCTTCAATTCACGTATTTGTATTGTGAAATACGAGAGAATCCCTGAAAGTATACCAACATATTTTCTCAAATTTCCCTATTTCATAAATACTAGCCATGTTCTGAGAAAATGGTCGATTGGCAATACACCGAGGGCACGTCTTGAGTGGAAATAAATGTTAATTCCTAAAGGTTTCAGTGTTGCTAATTTTGGACTTCTAAAATATTTGCCAGACATATCAGTAGATGTTCAGAAATCCTTCTCTGTATTCAAACTGATTTTGTCTGCCAATCGTTGCAGATTTGAAATTGCGATCCTTGAAAAGTTACTGGTAATATATTGCAATGGGAACTATTAAGTAGGAGAGTTTGTAAAATGTAGTAGAGTTGTAAATATATATGGTAAAAATGTAAAATGAGAGTTGTAAAATGTAGGAGAGTTGTAAATATATATGGAGTTTTACAAATAATGTTTAATTTTATTGTGAATGTAATTTATGACAGTGCCTTTTTTTCTCCTTATTCTTGATATTTTCAGTGCCTTTTCAGGCGCCTAAAAGGCGATTTTTTAGTGCCTAAACATCTTATGTCTACTCATTAACATACTGTGTACTACTCAATACGTATTACTACTACACTGCGATTTTTTTATCTTTGCCCCTCAACGTCCTGTCTTCACGATGGGATATGTCATGGTATTTCGCGTCTTTCTCAGCCGTGCCGCTAGATATCACCTGATCGCGACCGTGTAAAGCAGTGCTTGCGATCGTGCGACATCTAGCGGCAGGACTGAGAAAGAAGCGAAATTGCCATGTTCGTTTTCATCGTGCCGTTTCATCGTGGCCGTAGGGGCTCGAGGGGCACAGTTATAAAAATCGCATCTTATATGCTATACAGCCCTGAAGAAGCCCGGGATATGTTGGTCAAAACGTCGGCAACCTCTGCCTTCGACGCGGTGTCACCCGGACAGCCAAGATCATGACTCCGGCCTCGGAAGCCTACGACATCATTACTACATTCATTGTTCGATAATCTCTCATTACATTTTATTGCTCTTTAAGTGTTCAATATATTTCATAACTCCTTACATACTTGCTTATCTTCCTTTCTCTTTCCATTTCTTCCATCGTCTTGTACCTTACTTCCAATCCTTTCTTACTTCATCTGTGTCTTTCTTCCATAAATCTTCTTTTTTTGGAAGTGTAATTGATTGACGAATACGAAACGTCCACTTTTCCTGAAAGAGAAATTATTCACGATTCTTACAACCCTACAAATCAGTAGTTCTTTATCAGTATTAAAAAGAAAACATACTATTCAGGTCCTCTTGCTCTTATAAATTTATGAAACTATAATGGTACTAATTAAAACAACAAAATATTTGGGTAGCCATCTTTTTAATCCATCATTTATATTAACAGAGAAGTTTAAACATTATTATGTAACTTAACATAAAAACGTGATCAAATTTTCTTTGTAATTATATATAAAATAAAATAAATTTGTAGATAACATTAACTTTTCCACATTTTGAATCAGCACATTTGTTCGTCAATTTTATCGGAGAGGAAGTAAAATCTGGAAAAGTAGTTTGGGGTTTGATCTGCCATCAGGATTTTCCATCCTTCCACTTCAGTCGTCATCTTTCTCTTCAGTCGATATTGAACCCGCAAACTTCTGTTTTAGCTGTCGTTCTGCTAGGCTTCATTCTTCTGTGGAAAGTGGAAAATTTCATGATAGAACGACAGAATTTAATAAGCTGTAAAACGTTGACGTATTTCGTGTTTCGGGAAAACACGACGTATCTATTTCCGTTTAATTACGGCCCTTCTTTCGTATTCTTGGCAAAGGCAGGCGTGGAGTTTCGATTGTCGATTTTCTCTCTCTTGTAATTTGGAAAAAAATGTATGTTCTTATCTCCCTTTCGCAATCGCTTTAATTTCCGAAATAATTGAATTTCAACTGTTTCATAAGGAAATTGATTCGTGACTCTTTTTTTTCTTCCTTTTAGCTAACACTCAGTTCGTATTCTTTTCGAAAGATACCAATCTTGACAGAATGTAGGTTTTCACAATTCTCTCCTGCTGTGTGATTAAAATACCAGAAGGGAGTGTAAAACACGTCATATATGTTTGAATGTTGATCTGTCAACTTGCCATTTACATCCGTAGTAATACAGAAATTTCTAAAAATAGAATGATGACTATCGTCATTATTCAAAAGTTTCAAGACAATATTTCAGCAAATCATGTATTTCATTTCATAACATTTTAGTGTTATGTAACATTTTAGTGTTACCCAAGTTCGCTGTTTCAAACCCGATCGAAGTCATTAAGGGGCGAAAAAATCCTTCGTACGCCTTCCTTCGGAGCGGAAGTAAAGCTGGCTGTTCCATGCTAGTAGATTTACTGCATGTAAAATATCTTCAAGCCTAAATGACGCCTCTGAGCTAAATTCAAAATCGCCTGTTTCGTCGCCCGAGATAATACCTTCTTTCTCCGCTAGTTTGTGAAAAGAGCATAGCGAAATTTGCGTGGCCAGACGGAAGAGCAGGCCTCATGGCCTGAGTCTCGCCACGTAAAATAAGGCAATTCAGTTCAATAGTATAGTGATTCACATCTCATAACTGTCGTACGTGGCAGTATCTTGAGGCGTATGATAACATTCTGAGAGAACATCCTGCGTACGTCACAATTATTATGAGAGATGAATAACGATGGAAAACTTGGGAAGTAAAAAAGCATTGTAAACTGCGTAACTCTCGGAATTTGGAGCAGTTCGTTCAATCCATCGCCAATATTACTCCATCGAGGTTTGAATTGTGACATAGTACTTAATGGAAGTAACGGGAGGAATCGACAAAGACGAAGACATTGGTCTTGAGGCTGACGCTCGGACAATGAAAAACAATAGTAATTATAACAATAGCAATTTTTTTTGTTTCCTGGGTTTTCACACTTGATTGAACGGACAATATGTTGAGTTGAAGGTCGTGTCCCAACAACTTTCATACAATGTAACAGGTATCCAGTATCACTAATTTCTGGATTTTGTAAAAATGTTTTCCTAACGTTAAGGTTTCCAAATATTTCTTTGTGCTTAAAAGAATGACCAGTATCTGAAATGATAATAGGCCTAATAACAGATTTCATTTTAACACATCGACCGCAATGTGCATCACGTATGATTCACACTTGCAATGTATTACTGAGCCGTGTGCATCAAAGGTGCTTCAGACCGCGTGGCTCAGAGGACACTTCACTCTACGATGCTCTGTTTATCGAGCAATATACTCTAAGGCCTTGGCAACAGATAAGTGTTCTTGGCGTACATGAATATACAAAATATATTCATCGAAGTTCTTTTTTAAACTATAGCATATACCAGCAAAGTCCAGAATAAATTATATATTTCTTTTAATAATATGGTAAATTAGATCAACTAACGAAACAGTGAGAAACCTTTCGGGTGATATACTCCGCTTAAAATAGTAAGTACTTTCAAGGTCACAACTTGGCAGGAGGTATATTTTTATTTTCTTTTCCTCAGCTAGCATCTGTGGACTTGCCGCATACTGTTCCCAGCTACCATCTGTCGCAGCCCAAAATATATTTTTTTACATTTTCTCAATTTTTCGGTCTGTTTTTTTAAATAGCACGTATATCACACAATATTGCACGAAAAGTACTAAAATTTTCGCAAAAATGCAAATCTTCATGAAATAACTCACAACGGAGAACAAATTTCATTTGAAGGAAAAACCTCTATCATTAATTTTCTAGTTGTAGAAAAACGCAAGAAAAAGTTCAAATTTTTGCAATTTTCGAAAATTGAGTTACACGTAAAAATAGGACATAAACCTCCTTAAAAGTGTACTGCTCTCTATTCTCGCAAGAAATTTACGGAAAGAATACCGACGGTCGCTTGATCCGCTCAAGACAGATCAAGTAGGGGATCCACTCAAGCGATATGATAAAGTAGGGGATCCACCATGCACGTCGATCAAGTAGGCGATCCACTCAAGCAAGTCGGTTAAGAAGTGGATCCACTCAAGCAAGTCGATCAAATAGGGGATCCACCAAGCAAGTCGATCAAGTAGGGGATCCACTAAAGCAAGTCGATCAAGTATAGGATCCACTAAAGCAAGTCGATCAAGTAGGGGATCCACCAAGCAAATCGATCAAGTAGGGGATCCACCACGCAAGTAGATCAAGTATGGGATCCACCAAGCAAATCGATCAAGTAAGGGATCCATCAAGCAAGTTGATCATGTAGGGGATCCACCAAGCAAGTCGATCACGTTGGGGATCCAAGCAAGTTGAGCAAGTAGGGCATCCACGCAAGCAACTCAATCAAGTAGAAGATCCACCAAGCAAGTCGAGCAAGTAGGGGATCTACCAAGTACGTCGATCAAGTAGGAGATCCACCAAGCAAGTCGATCACGGAGATCCACCAAGCAAGTCGATCACAATCCACCAAGCAAGTTGAGCAAGTAGGGAATCCACAAAAGCAAGTCAATCAAGTAGGGGATCCACCAAGCAAATCGAGCAAGTAGGGGATCCACGAAGCAAATCGATCAAGTATGTGATCCACGCAAGCAAGTCGATCAACTATGGGATCCACCAAGCAAGTCGATAAAGTATAGGATCCACCACGCAAGTCGATCAAGTAATGGGATCCACCAAGCAAATCGATCAAGTAGGGGATCCACCAAGCAAGTTGATCAAGTATGGGATCCACCAAGCAAATCGATCAAGTAGGGGATCCACCAAGCAAGTCGATAAAGTAAGGGATCCACCAAGCAATTCGAGCAAGTAGGGGATCCACCGAGCAAGTGGAGCAAGTAGGGGATCCACGCAAGCAAGTCGATCAACTATGGGATCCACCAAGCAAATCGATCAAGTAGGGGATCCACCATGGAAGTTAATGAAGTAGGTGATCCACCAAGCAAGTTGACCAAGTAAAAGATCCACCAAGCAAGTCGAGCTAGTAGGAGATCCACGCAAGCAAGTCGATCAACTATGGGGTCCACCAAACAAGTCGATCAAGTAGGGGATCCATCAAGCAAATCGAGCAAGTAGGGGATCAACGCAAGCAAGTCGATCAGTAGGGGATCCATCAAGCAAATCTATCACGTAGGGGATCCACCAAGCAAATCGATCAAGTAAGGGATCCACCAAGCAAGTCGAGCAAGTAGGAGATCCACGCAAGCACGTCGATCAACTATGGGATCCACCAAGCAAATCGATCAAGTACGTGTTCCACCAAGCAAGTCGATAAAGTAAGGGATCCACCAAGCAAGTCGAGCAAGTAGGGGATCCACGCAAGCAAGTCGATCAACTATGGGATCCACCAAGCAAATCGATAAAGTATGGGATCCACCAAGCATGTCGATCAAGTAGGGGTCCACTAAGCGAGTCGATCAAGTAGGGGATCCACCAAGCAAGTCGAGCGAGTAGGAGATCCACGCAGGCAAGTCGATCAACTATGGGATCCACAAAGCAAATCGATCAAGTAGGGGATCCACCAAGCAAGTCGATAAAGTAAGGGATCCACTAAGCAAGTCGAGAAAGTAAGGGATCCACCAAGCAAGTCGATCAAGTAGGGGATCCACAAGCAAGTCGATCAAGTAGGGGATCCACCAAGCAAGTCGATCAAGTAGGGGATTCACCAAGCAAGTCGATCAAGTACGGGATCCACCAAGCAAGTCGATCAAGTAGGGGATTCACTCAAGCAAGTTTAAAAATGGCCGTTACATCTGTAAAAACTAGTTGTATTTTCAAATATATAAAATTCTATCACTTATCCGTTAGGAATAAAATGAACATGAGGCCTCAAGAGAAAACAAATTTGATAACAATACGGCGACCAACGTGTTAATGAGACGTTCTTGCTTGTTATTGCCTTCGATACACAGTATAACTTATCAGAATCCAGAACATCGTTGTTTCGAAAAAAATGAAACAGCTGAATAACGTTTCATGTTCTCTTATGGAGCGAATTAGGAGATGGAATTATTAAAGGGCGTGGTGGCTAAGAGCGTGTACAGATTCGGCTCATCGGCCCGAAGGATCGCGGGTTCGAGTCCCGCCTAGGACATGATTGTTTGTCTCTTTTACTTTCCCGTATACGTACGTATACACGGAGTGATATACGTAGTATAGGGAAAGTTATGTAATGCTGCGCGAAAAAATGGACAATTTTCGGCGGAAAAAAATTAATTGCCGGGCCGTGAAAAACGAATAAGTGGATAAAACCAGTTGCTAAATTAAGAAAATAAATCCTCTATCTCGTGGTGGGGTCAAAATCCATGATTTGTTGCTTCTTTATACTTAAAAATCGATTGACGGCTTTCCGTCCGTCTGTCCGTCTGTGGTCAACGCTAGCCTAATCAAAAGCCTAAACCGTTCGGTCGATTTTCTTCAAAATTGATATTCCCCAGTCGATCTGATTCTAGTCGAAGCTTTGTGATTTTGAAAAAGATTCTTTAAAATTTGACGGTACTTTATATGAAGCCCCCCGGGGATTTTCAACATTTCTCAAAAACGGATCCAAATTTTTTCTTTAAATTTCTTGTATGAATAGAGGAAAATACACTTTTTAACATGGCATAGGTCCGATTTTCACGTACAGCTCTGAATTTTCGAAAATTGTGAAAGTTTGAATTTTTTCGGCGTCTTTCTCCAACTACAAAATTGAAGATAGAGATTTTTTCTTCAAATAAAATTTGTTCTGCATATTGAGTTCTTTAATAAAGGTCATGTAATGTTTTTCACAATTTTGGTAGTTTTCGTGCAATATTGCGTGCAATATGTGCAATTTTAAAAAATTACAAAAACAAAATTTTCTCAAAAACGGCTCCAAATTTTTTCTTTAAACTTTGGTAGGGATAGTGGTAAATGTACTCTATCAATGACATAAAAGCCATTTTGGTCTATCGGTTGTTTTTTTCAAAAAATTACAAAAATGTAAATTTTTTTACTTGTCTCTCACGTCGTTAATATTTACATTATCGGCGATTTTTTTTACATTTTATATTTACGAGTATATATGCTTTAAATAATGTCAAGTAAAGTTTCTCGAAAACACTACCGTTTTCTGTGAAAAGTAGCTCAAATTTCGGCATTTTCAGAAATGCTCAAACGTCATTTTCTCGTATATGGCTGCAATTTTGTTCTTGAAACTTTTGTAACGGATAGTGCTAATTACACTCATTAGTATAGCGTGAAGTTTATTTTGAGTTTTTTTTTGTTTTTTTCAAAAATTATATAAATGTAAATTTTTTGAAAGATCTCTCACATCTTCAATATGCACATTATCCGCAATTTGTAAAGATGATTATATTTGTGAGTGCAAGTGCTTCAAATAACTTCAAATAAAGTATTTTGAAAACTCAAAAATTTTCTGTGAAAATGAGCTTCAAATTTCGCATTTTTAGTAGTGCTAAAACGCCATTTTCTCTTAAACGGCACATAATTTTTAAAAGAAAATTGCCATTTACGGCTAGGTTTTTGTGTTCTTTAATATTGTAAAATTAATGTTTCTGTTCTACCAATAGGAAACCGAAAAATTAAGAAAATGACAAAAAAATGTACTTTTGGCGATGATAGATGGTAGCTGGCAAGAAAGAGTATGTGTCAATTCCGAATAGCTAGCGAAGACCCAGGAAAATAGAAAACTAATATGGGAAAGTCTGTGCCATTTTGTTTCTGTTTTTGACGAATAAATAAATAAAATAAATACGGTCATGCTTAATTTTTTCAAAATACGAGTAGTTTTTCTTTAATTTTGTGACAACGTAATAGGCCGCTGTAAATTTACTGCGCTTCGGACAGCTGGATGCGTCGTAAATTAGAATGTGCAATTTTGTATATTATTTCTTTCTTCGTTTCTTACATTCGAACTTTGTTATAGACTTACACATTAATATTTTAGAAATTGTTTATTTTGAAATATTTGAAATGAAAAGTAAAAAGAATTAATAGCTCTCAGAATAGCGACAATGCAGGGTCTGCAACAATGGAATTCACTTTGCGCTCGCGAATATCTGTGAATTAGTGTCATTGTTGTGACCTAATGGAGCTGTATGAAAAGGAGTTATAATTGTCTAATTTATGTTGATATTTGCAGGCAAATATTTAGTTTTGCACCAAATGCTGTACCATTTGTAGTGAGTAGAGAATTTGTTGCATGGTTTTAAAATACTCTTCCCTAATCATGGCCCAATGGAAGGCATTTCTATATTTCCAGGGTATCAGGCTTCTTTTTCCAATACAGGGTTACAAAACTTTTGCATTCTATTTTTGTGAAGTTGTAGAATTCACATAGTTCTGACAACACTGCAATGGAAATAGTGAGTTCCAAGCGAAGATGGTAGTAGCGCATAAAGTGCAATATTACAGTACTACTTAGCTGTTTCCTCTAATACGGGAAAGTAAGTGCTGTTGTAGCACCACTAGTTTCTAATGTTATGTCTTGCCGCGGAGGGCCTCTGCTCAGGAGACCCAGACCAGAGGAGATCGCTAGTGTGTTTTTGTCTAGTGTATAGTCGAGAATGCGTCCCGTAAAGGGTAATCGAGTGTCGGCTGGATAAGCCCCAGGGGGAAAATGATAGAGAATTGTGGGAAGGAAATTTGAAAAGACAAGTTAACACATAGTTAATTAGTAAATTCAAATCATTAAAATTAGGTAAAAAATAAAATATTGTGGGTACCACGGACGTTCATTGGTTCTAATGATCTCTCGATAAATGGCCCCGAGCCATAAGCCCTTGGTCTTTTCGTCACTGCTCGATCATTAGAACACTTATAACTCTCTTGGTGCATAAATAACTAATCTTTACTCTCCAAAGTTCCTTTATTTCATCTGCTAGGTCCTTAAGAGTGGGATGGGCCATGTTAATTAGGTGGACTTGTTCTTACTTCTTGTCGGGAGTACGTGGAGGAGAACAAGAGGTAAGAGGAAGAAGAATGAGAGAAAGAAAAGAAAGGAGAAGAAGAGAAAGAAGAACGGGAAAGAAGAGGAGAGAGAAAGAAAGGTAGAGATAAAGAAGGGAAGAGAGACAGAAGTGAAGAGAGAAAGAAGATGAGAGAGAGAAGATGAGAGAGAGAAGATGAGAGAGAGAGCAGATGAGAGAAAAGGGAAGAGAGAACGTAGGGGAGATAGGAAGAAGGGGAGGGAGAAAGAAGAGGAAATGAGAGAAGAGAAGGAGAGGAGAGAGAAGAGAAGGAGAGGAGAGAGAAGAGAAGGAGAGGAGAGAGAAGAGAAGGAGACTACATAGACGAGAAGGAGGCGACACAGACGAGGAGACGACACAGACGAGAAGGAGACGACACAGAAGAGGAGACGACACAGAAGAGAAGGAGACGACACAGAAGATAAGCAGACGACAGAGAAGGAGACGAGAGAGAAGAGCAGAGGAAGAAGACGGGAGATAACAGTGCAACGCGCGTCCCGCAGCCAGGCCGTGGTGGCCCTTGGTCCCGGCGGGGCGGGGGCGGGGGGCGGGGGCGGGGGGCGGGGGCGGACCCGCGTGACGAAGACCATGCCCCCACGCGGCCACCTGCGCTCCCCGGAGCCCTCTCGGCCCAGGAATGCAACGCCCCCTGCAGACGATGGCCAGACCACCGCCCCCTCCCCTCCCCTCCCCCCCACTCGGGCGGGTCCCTCTCGGAACACCAGAGCCAGATCAGGGGGCGGGGCTGCCTATCACGTGACCTGCCTATCCCGTGTCTGAACTGACGTCGCTGCGGTGCCTCTGACCTGGGGAGGGGCTAGGGTTGGAGACCCGACGGTGGCAGGGTTTTTGGCACTGGCTAGATAGCTGGGTCGGATTCAGCCGCTGTCGTCTCGTGGAGGTTTCTGGTGGCTGGTGGCTTGGCGGTAGTTTTGCGTGGTTTCTCCGATCGGCATCAGGCAAATGCCGGAGCAGCACCCCAACAAACGGGCCTATTTCCTGTTCTATCCTCTCTCCTTCTACACACACACACACACACACACGGACGCACGCACGCACGCACACACACACACGGACGCACACACACACACACACACGGACGCACACACACACACGGACGCACACACACACGGACGCACGCACACACACACACACACGGACGCACACACACACACGGACGCACGCACACACACACGGACGCACACACACACACACGGACGCACGCACACACACACGGACGCACACACACACACACGGACGCACGCACACACACACACGGACGCACACACACACACACACGGACGCACACACACGGACGCACGCACACACGGACGCACACACACACACGGACGCACACACACACACGGACGCACACACACACACGGACGCACATACACACACACACGGACGCACATTTACATGGCGTTGTCTCTTGTGACGGGGCAATGAACGAGAGGCGATTTCGTTGTGGCACTCGTGCCATGGACTCCCGTTTGTGGCATCGACCTTGACAACACTGCTCTAGACCTTTTGAAGGGGTCCATAACGTTCATGGCTTCCCCCTGGATCCGTCAGTGGCTTTGGTGATGATCTTGGGGGCACGGGGCGCGGCGTGAGGCGTGGCGTTTGCGAGGCGGGGCGAAGCGGGGCGGGTGGGGCGTGGCGGAGCTTGGCGGGGATGGCAAGGCGGGGTGTGGCGTGGCGGAGCGGAGCGGGGCGTGGCGGGGCGTGACCGAGCGTGGCGGGGTGGGACGGGGGATGGCGGGGTGTGGCGGGATGTGATGGGGAGTGGAGGGGCGTGACGGGGAGTGGCTGGGCCTGACGGAGCGGGGCGTGACGGGGCGTGGAGTGGCGTGGCGGGGAGGGGCGGGGCGTGGCGGGGGAGGTGGGGCAGGGCGAGGTAAGGTAGGGCGGGGCAGGGCGTCGCGGGGCGTGGTGGGGAGGGGCGGGGCGTGGGGTGGGTTTCGGAAATTGAGCCGTTCGACCAATCAGGCGGCGCGGAATTTGCCAGGGAAATTCCCTTCCGTTGCGCAGTCGTCGCCTCCGAAATGACGGAGGCGCTGGCTGCCATCTCTTTGCCATGGACTCTGGGGGCGTGAACGTTCTTCCAACATTGTTGCGATTTTTCACTAAAGTAAACGTTCCACTTTGCACTCCGAAGTAGGCGCTCAGTATACACGATATCTATATAAAAATGTATTAATTCCATAATTCATTTCTATTGTTTTTGAAGCGAATCATTATTTTAAAAGTTCTGAACATATACTGAATATTTGCAAAATTAATATTAAAATAATTTAAATGTGGGTGAAAATACGATTATCACATTAATTTTTTTTTTTAATTTTGGCCCTCAAGAAAATGTGCGCCGAAAAATCTCTTTCCCCACACGTCATATACAGTTTTTACTGTTTTTTTACAAATAAATAAATAAATAAATAAATTGTTACTCATTGTTGTATCGATGGCTTTTCTAAACGAATTACATAAATTGTCTCGAAATTAATACGATTGATCTCTTGCTTCTCACTCGACTTCATGCTATTCAAAGATCCGTTACTATTTTATTATTATTAATTTTATTATTATTATTATTATTATTATTATTATTATTATTATTACTTTGTCTCGCGAATCGGCCATCATGTAGGCACGTGCCTCCCACCGGGGCTCAGACGCGATTATCGGGGTAGGTGCACGTTACATTTCTAAAGCGTGAATCAGCAATTTAATGCTGATTTCATTTTTATACCCCAGGGTTATTGGCCCTGGGGGATGAGGTTTAATTACGATGATGAAGGATGAATTAGACACACACAACACAACCATGCCCCAGGCGGGACTCGAACACGTAATCCTTTGGTATCACTCACGCAATCCTTTGGCATACATTTTTAGTATCAGTCCTTCAGCTGTTTTCCTCGGTACGACAAGGTTGTTACGCCTTGAAGAGTAAATTATGAAGTAATAGGATGACTATGAAGTATGAAGGGACAATCACAAATTCGCCCATGTTACGCAAGACTCGAACCTGCAGCCTTCCTGAAACACGAAAATCATCAATCAATATTATGAAAGTAGTTTAAATCTGAGGCAAGGCAACCCGCACTTGGGAGAAAAAATAACCCATTCGACGGCACATCACACAACCACATCCTCATTAAACTCATTCGTACCCACGCGAATCGGTTCCGAACCAGAGAACAACGCATTTCACCAACACGACCCTCACGCTCGTACCTTCTTTTCTATCTGGACAGCGAACAGCGCGCATTCTGCCGGTTGAAAACGTTTCTCGTTTACCGGCCGCCATTACGAATTCATTCTCGTCGCCACCGCCAGGCGCCGCCCACAGCGCGCCGCGCGGATAAAAACAAAACAACAAACGCGGGCAATTCCGGCATCCCGACGCGTTAATTTCCATTTTTGAAAGCGCCCGGCCGGCCGGCCCTCCCGGAACAGCACGCGAGGGACAGAACGCGGGTGGCAGACAATCCGCGAGCGACAGAACGCGAAATGGCCGACGGCGTGGAAGGGTGGGGATTTTTTTTTTCTTTTTCCCCTCCATAGTCCCCCTGAGGAGCCGGGAATTTGTTTTCTTTACTGGTTTAAGTCGTGTATTTATTGGTGTAACCTGTACAAGACCACCATAAAATGTAGAATTAATGAGGTTATTGTTGTTAAAGCCATTATTGTCATCATTGCTATCATATTATTATCAATATTATTGACTTAAAATAACTTTAAGTTACATTGTATTTAATTCTTAATTATAATACGTAAATTTTAGTGTTCTGCCACCAGATTGCATAAACATATCTGTGGAAATATCTATCTATCTATCTATACATGTAAACTGTTGCCTTGCGGCTTAAGCAGCTGAGAGGGAGAGGTGTTTTTTTCTTCTTCTAACTAAAATCAACTAAAAGTAACTAAAGTTTAGCTTAAATCTAATTTTCTAGTTAGTAATGTAGCATTTTTGCATACCTAACTTAAAAGAAAAATTTGTATTATTTTATTTTTCTTAATCCTAAGTAATTTTTTCTAGAAATGTTGATAAAAAGTTCTTTTTGTTGATTTCCATTCACGAAGGGTGCGGACAGAGCCGCACCCAGTGGCGTAGCTAGGGAGGGGGGCAGGGGGGGCGGTGCGCCCCGGGTGACACCATTTGAGGGCTGACACCAATTAAAATATTTTATAGTTGGAATTACATAATTTAAATAATTTACTTAAAAATGTATATATTAATCAAGACTAGCTGATATTGCTCTATTGTCAATAGAAAATGACATTGCAGTAAGCATAGATTTTAATGAAGTTATAAATAAGTTTGCTGGCCTAAAATCTCGTAAAGAGGTTTTATAAATAATATACATTAGTTGATAAATATTTTAAAATGAATCATAACTTATTTAAAAATTATATTGCAATTATTCTTAATTACATAGAATTTTTAATATATTATAAATAACTCTCTTGTACAAATATGTTTGTATATTTAATAAAATAATGTACAATTATGCAGCAATAAATATTTCTGTACTTAATTTAATGGGGGGGTGACACCAGTAACATTGCCCCAGGTGACACCAACTGAAGCTACGTCACTGGCCGGACCCAATGTGTTGTATTGTCGGTCGTTCTCATTTGCTTGCTTGATTATTTCATGTTTCGGTGCGCGTCCACCCAGCCCAGATCATTAGTCCCGTAAGTGTAGTGTTTGTCTCCATCACGGCAAAAGGCGGTATTCTTCCCCCGCTGGATGATTGATTGATTGTTGGTGATTCTGGGCGCGTCAACTGCTAAGGTCGTTAGTCCCGTAAGTGTAGTATGGGTTTCTTGCACGGGGGATGGCGGTGATCTTTCACTGCTGGATGGCGAGATCGTGCGCCGACCTACTCACGGCTAGAGGGGTTTCCCTCAACCAGGTATCTCCCATCAGCAGGGCTCCGCCCCAGCCGGGAAAAGCTCTAAGCCCCCGACCGGTCTCCGGCATGTGAGGTAGTGTTAGTGCATGTTAGTGTAAGTATTTATAAGTGAGTAAGGGATAGGGTAGAATAATGAATGGGAAAGAATGGTCGCGCGGGGTCCTTGGCTAGTTTGCTAAGGTACTGCTCCGCTATTCGCCTGGTGTTGATTGGCTAAAAAACTACCGATGAAAGCACCCAGCCGCTAGAATTCTCCTCCAGACAGCGACTGAATTCGATGTAGCTAGCTAGCTAGTGTTGAAAATCCTGCCACAATCGGGAGTCGAAGCCTAGAACCTCACAGTCAAAAGCACTGAATCAATTGATGCTCGAAGCTACCTTCGCCAGTGATGATTACTGCAACTACAGGTGGTTCGTAATAAATGGTACCTCACACCATGTTCACTATCAACACATTTCTTGTTCGTAAGGGGCTGTCCATAAATTACGTAACGCAAACTTTTATTTTCAATACCCAACTTTTATTTTCAATAAACGATTATTTTCAATACCCCTCTCCCACTTGTAACGCATTCCCCTACCCCTATGTAACGCAGCGTAACGCTGCCTCAGACCCTTTCCCTCCCTTTAACGTTACGTAATTTATCACCCCTAAGCTAAAAAATCGACTTCTCTAAAGGATATTTCTGTATGACCATGAGTTGTAGTTTTATTAACTCACCCTTGCAATGATTTCAACCTTTCATCGCTAACCCAACAAGCCACACCTCCCATGGATTAAAAATTTAATATTGGGTACATTCACGGACAATAAATCAACCAAGTTAACCCTACTGCCCGTCATATTGGTTTTAGTAATATTATACAGCTTTGCGCATATTATATAGCAGGATATCAAAACAAACTTATGCGTACCTCGCAGAAGAAAATATTTCAACGCTTTCAGACAAAAAGAATCACGAAAATAGTGCCATGTGACCGACTGCCTTATTAGAATTTTAGGTGATTTATGTAGCCTAAGACATGTATGCAGTCACGGTAATGTAAGTATATGTGACCTAAGAATATTAGTCGAATCAGTCAGACGGCAGGTGCTGATAAAGTAACCCATCATGAAAAACAACTCTCCATTTTGCTTCGTGCAGACGGGAGAAAGTGATAATCTTTAGCCCATGATCATAAATGCCTTTGCTTTTTGTAGCATTTATCTATACATATAAAACAGGATGTTGGTATGTATATAAGAGCAAAACTCCAACACCGTTGGACCGATCTCCATGAAAGATGGCACTTCTACGGGGTTTTTTTCAACGAGAAGGTATATGTGTTGTTAATTCTGTTGTAACTCCACTACATGGCGCTACATATTCACCTCAAATGCAACCTGCAACAGCATTTTGAACCTATAACTCCTAAACGAGGCGTTCTAGGGCCTTAGAAACTAAACTCTTGAGGCCAAAGGCCTCAAATAAAACGTTTCTCGCACCGTAATCTACAGAATGAACTCTTTCTGAACATTCTATTACATTTTTTGCTGGTACGGCGCTTGCCGATATTACCTCACCTGCTCAGAGACGTACAGAATCTGCAAGTAAATGTGAATGGGAGGGACAGAGAGCGGCAGAGACAGAGACAGACAGAGACAGACAGGGACAGGATGAGGGAGGAAGGGAGAGACAGTGATAAAGGGGGAAAGAGGGAGATGAAGGGTAGAACGTTTGCCGGGTTTTCCTAGTTCTGTATATTAAAGATAGGGGTGGTTCACTAATGATCAGGTCTTGCGGAACGTTATATTCTACTCAATCCTGCTGAAGCAACCATCTTGTAACATGCAAGTTGAGTGCTTTTGTTTGATTCGGACACATTTTTATTGCGAGGCTGACGTCTCACGTTTTTTATGGTAGTTTTTCATATTTCAAAAGTTTCAGCTACTTTGCAAGTACGATCAGGTTGTATTGTCCTTCTTATTTTAGAACATTCTTTACTGATTACGATAAACTAGTATCTTTGAAACACCTTAAGTATTTTCCACACGTCGATTATATCAAATCAAACTTTCCAAAACTGATTTCATTGTCGTATTAAGAATTATTAGATATACTGTTACTTTTTCCTAAGATGAATAGTCAAATATAAACAAAAATTACAATACATTAGAATTTCTTTTCAAAATGGGTAAAACAATGTACGATATTCGTTAAGCAACAGCTTATTACGGTACTCTATTGGTCGGCATAAACGACTTCGTTTATTTTCCCATAGCAAAAAAATGTTTCACTGTAATTACTTCGTAAATAACTACTAAAGTAAACCTGTCATTTGCACTCTGGCTTTGCCTTCTTCACTTCAACGTCCGCCAAGAATGATTGAAGTGTGATGAACATCCTCGTGGACAGCCTGGTCGACTGAAACCGAAGGCATGGAAATTAACTCTGACAGCTTCGAAGATTGACAGATGTGGCTCGAGAGAGCTGTCATATGTAATATGTTTGGCGTTGAAAAATGCGTCACGACGTGTGTGATATGTTGTAGTTATTCTTTACTGTTTGAAAATTTTGTTAGTAACCAGGTTGCTGTTTGAAGATTCAATTCAAAAGAAGTACAATGACAAAATGTAAAATAACTAGTCATTATAAACGTGATTGAATGGATGTCACGAATAGCGTGACAAAACGTATTCTGAAAGGAAAACATATTCAAGCAAGGACAAAAAAATGTTTATAAAATGAAATTAAATCAATTCTGAATATTGGGAGCCTGGGATTGCATTAAATATTTTAGAAGCTCGTCATATTTGTTAAAAATTAAGAGTGGCAAACCTTTAATCGTAATAAACATATTGTTTAAAAAATCGATCAAATAACTTAATGAGAAGGTGGTTGGTATGTGTAGTTGTCCTTTACTCTCGACAACTTAATGATCTTTGAACCATACTGCTATTTATTGAGCTCTGCCTCTGTAGAAATCAGCTGTTGACAGTTTCATCCAATCGGAAGCTTGAACGTCACCGTAATGACGTCACTTTAGCGACATATAAGCTCCCGATTGGATGAAACCGTCAACAGCTGATACCTTCCCGGAGCAGAGTTGAATAAATCGTCCATTGTCAGGCGGTAAGACTGAGTCGAGACAGGACAGGGAAGGAAGAATCTCACACCGTCCGTAGCCCGTTGTTTAGGTACTGCTCCGGCATCCGCTGTGAATTGATGGAACGAAAGCACGAAAACGATAGATTTGAACACGCTCCAGAATTCTCTTCCAAGCAAGGTGTGAATTCTGTCCAGCCTCTGTAGTAAGTGACGAAAATCCGCTCTCAAAGGAACTCGAACTTTAGGTCTTCCAGATCCACAATGCAGTGGAGACAATGACGATCACACAGAGCTATCGCAGGAAGAAAAAATATTCAGGATGTCCGGGGAGGAAACGTCGAAACTTCGAAATAAGCTCTTAAGACAATTCTAAGCATATTTTTATCTAATGAACTACGAGGATATTCCGAATGGTTGAGCCGCAATAAGCACTCAAATGTTGGTTTGAAAAAGTGATTTCTACGCAAAAGTTTCCGATCTTCTCCCACGCACTTGCTGGGCGTAAACGCAACCTCCACCGAACCCGTCATAACCCAATTCGTCCTTCTCCGCTGCCCGTCCGGGTATTAAGGCTTCATCACGCGAGTGATTGTGTGCGCAGTCGATATTACCATGAGTATTGCGTGCGATTGGGAGCTGCCCAGTCGGAACGCGGTTGCGATTTCGAACGAATCGCTCTCGCCGCCCAAGGTCAATTGCGATCGCTCGCGGCGCGACCGTAATCGAGGAATCGACCGTCTCTTATCGCGAGGGTGTTCGATTTCCGTAATGTTCTCCTCTAACGGTGTTGCACGCGGATTAAAACGTTGTGTGGCACTTCAACGGAAGGAGGAGGGTGACATTGTCATGTGTAGACATCGGATGTTTAGGGAAATGCATTTTTTTTTTCTAGCGAACTTATTTAAAGGCTGATAATATATGTTCTTTGCAGAGAGTAATATCAATTATATTATTCAATGACTGACTTTTTAATGATTATAATTTCTATGTAGGTCCAGTAATTTTTAGGCAGACACAATATTAATATATTTATATATATTTTTTAATATATTTTTTACATTGTTTAATAAAAATATATTAATATTGTGTCTGCCTAAAAATTACTGGACCTACATAGAAATTATGATAATGTATGTGCAGGAATATTGACAAATGATGACATATGACCAAGTTTTATAATGCTTATTTTTGCTTACTTTAGCATAAATGCCTTTTTTGCTTAAATCCCTATTCTTTAGAATTATTGCACTTTCTGCCTTTTTATGTATTATTTTTATATACAATGCTAAGATATCAGAAAATCGAACATGGTCCAACCTGACCATTTATTAGGAAACCTTCAATTCACGTATTTGTATTTTGAAATGCGAGAGAATTCCTGAAAGTATACCAACATATTTTTTTCCATTTCCATATTTCATAAATACTAGCCATGTTCTGAGAAAAAGGTCGATTGACAATACACCGAGGGCACCTTTTGAGTGGAAATAAATGTAATTCCCAGAAGGTTTCAGTGTTGCTAATTTTGGACTTCTAAAATATTTGCCAGACATATCAGTAGATGTTCATAAATCCTTCTCTGTATTCAAACTGATTTTGTCTGCCAATCGTTGCAGATTTGAAATTGAATCGATCCTTGAATCCAGATATACTGGTAATATATTGCAATGGAAACAATTAAGAATAAAATGTAGAAGAGTTGTAAATATGTATGGAGTTTTACAAATAATTTTTAATTTTATTGTGAATGAAATTTATGATAGTGACTTTTTTCTCCTTTTTCTGGACATTTCCAGTGCCTTTTTAGGCGCCTAAAAGGTGATTTTTTAGTGCGTAAATATCCTGTGTCTAGTCATGTGTTTCTTGTTTTTTTATTGTAAATGCACTGATGATATCTGCAAATCAGCTGACGAAACGTCACATGAATAATCTCTCTTTTTGTAAAACAAAAATTTATTTTCTGAATTGATAATACCGAACTTTTTTAATATTAGTATACCTACACAAGTATTCAATTCAAGTTTGCCTTATTTCACGGGCGAGACTCAGGCCAGGCGGACTGCCTGACTGTGCAAATTTTGCTATGGTCTTTTCACCATCTAGCGGAGATATAATGTATCATTTGGTCACCGAAACAGGTGAAAAAATAGCTCTGAGACAACTTGCTAGAGTATCTTTTACATGTAGTAAATCTACATGGGACGGCCGGCTTTACTTTCTCTCCGAAAGACGGCGCATGATGGACTTTTTCTTTCTTAAAATCACAGCTTCAATCGGGTTTAAACCCGCGAACTTATACATAACAAACGTACGGTAACCTACGGTTGTTCCATGCTATACCATGGAATCCGCTTGTACGACCAACGTATCACCCTGTTGTACAAGCTTAAGTAAAACACGCATTTGCGACAATTCCGTCCCTACATATTATTAATCAATAAGTAGAGTATTTTTGAATTCAAATAAAATAATTTATGTTGCTCGTCTCCACAGAATTTAAACCCATGATCCGCTGCTGTTATACATGGGTATTATTGTCATTCGTTGTTTCGTAGCTCGAACCGTCTATAAAATATCTTTTGAGTTTAGATACAAATTGTCTTACAGTGTCTTCAGCCGTTGTGTTTGCCTGATTAATTCTATTGTAGGTTCTTGAAGGGAAAGTGCACTATATAATTGTCTCGAAATGTTTTCACAACACGAGGGGAGGAATTAAGGAAATTGCGTTGCGTCTGCAGTCTGAATTTTACGCAGACAACGGCATTTATACTAATTTTGAAGACGTTCTGTTTAATGATTTAATGGATCTGAGTTTTGTTGACTAACAACGTTTCCCTTCTAAGACCCGCTCCTCGATTGGGACCTTTTTTATTTCTTAATCTTATTCATTGTGAAAGTTCTTTGTGTGCTTCTGGCAGAATTAAAGCCATCCATTCCTCTGCAAAACTCTCTAAATGTCATTTATTCAGCATCACTGATAAAATTTTGATAAAAATTGTGTTTACTGTATGCAATACTATTTGTTTGTTTCAATGTTTCTTCAGTGAATCGTGTAATCTCCTGGAATTCCTGAAAAAAAACCAACATGAACGCAAATGTATAACTTAATTCATGAGTGAAGAATCCTTTTTGAATGTATTCCATGTGCGTTGAATTATGAAATGTAATCTGAAAAGAGGAAATATCTAAACTACGTCTTGTGCCTTGTGACTTGACAGGTTCCTCTTGTTGTAGCATTGACGTTCTCTTCCATTAATTATGTATCATTTCGTATCCATCGAATGATTTCCACACATTCTATTTTCGTTTCAAGAGAAACAAATTTCAAAGAATTAGCCACAAACAGACCACAATATTAGTTGGAAAAATCATGGAAATGTCCGAGTTGTTGGTTAAATGTCAGAGTGGTTTGTTTTCCGCTCCATTGGTTGAGTAAAACAGAAACGCACAGAAAAACAGAGTTGAAAAGTTTTGTTTGTAAACTCTCAATTCGAACTTTCAAAATACCTACGTCTTTCGTACACACTTCAACATTATTAAAATTTAAAATTATTCTAGCATAACCAGAGTTCGTTCTAAATCTCAAATTTCATATCAGTTAATCAAAGATGTTTTACGAGATTCTTAGATATGTTGTGTAAAAGCTTAATTTATGTAGATAATTTTATGAAATTCCCTTGGAAATGTTTTCAACGTAAGAGAATTCTAGTCCAGCAATTTGTTTGTCACTTATCACAAGCTGGTATAAAATATTACATTCAAATTTTCGTCCCAACTTTTCATTAGTTTTCGTTCCGTAACACATTAGTTTCATTAGTTTCCGTTAGTTTCATAATATATTCGTTCATGTCAATGATCGGAAAACATGTGATAGACGGTCTGCAAATCATTTATAAAAGGAAGTCATAATTCAGTTTGTACTAGTATTCATTCACTAAGTCTCGTAATTTCGAAAGGTAATTTCAATATATTGAATTATAATAATAAATGTATTACTTGACCACAAAATGGACGATGGCATTCACGTCAAAACTACTCATATTATTAATTGTCAAGCTATCTCACCAAGTGAAATCGATGTCTCCATCAGAAAATATGTTTTCAGTCCACGATTACTGTCATGCATAAGTTTCTTAATTTACAAACACAATATATTGAATTTATCCCTTTTTAAAATATGAAGTCAGTAATAACTTTCATGGTCTGTATTTGCACTGTTACTTGAATATTTGCTTGAACATGCAGCAACAAAAAAAATATGTTACACGGACCGATTCTTTTGAAATAATTCAAATACGAATAGTTATCATTCAATGTAGAATTTGTTGCTATATTAACTTTAATGTGATTGTACTGGCCTTACACAGGCTGAATGAATGATCTGATAAGAATATGATAAATCATCTTACATAAATGACTACGTGGACAGTCAGAGACTGAGAGATAGAAAAACTGGAGAACCCGAAGAAAATCTTCTGCGAACACGTTTGTGACTACCGAACGTGGATCCGAGGGTTTTTAACTCTAGTACTGGGAGGTAGAAGGGGAATATTCTTTACTATGAATGATCCTCTGTCAGTCTTTTCGCTCTTACTTGAATATTTTTCTTGGATCCTTTGCTGGGAAGAGGAGGCGATGGGAAACTGACCTCGGATGCGGTCGGGCTATGCCTTCTCAGGTTGTGAAACGTGAAGGGGAATTGGCTGGGAATCGGAGGTGATGGGAAACTGGCCTCGGATGCGGTCGGGCTATGCCTTCTCAGGTTGTGAAACGTGAAGGGGAATTGGCTGGGAATCGGAGGCGATGGAAAACTGACCTCGGATGCGGTCGGGCTATGCCTTCCCAGGTTGTGAAACGTGAAGGGGAATTGGCTGGGAATCGGAGGTGATGGGAAACTGACCTCGGATGCGGTCGGGCTATGCCTTCTCAGGTTGTGAAACGTGAAGGGGAATTGGCTGGGAAGCGGAGGCGATGGAAAGCAGACTGCTGGATGCAGTCGGGCGATTCCCGATCTGAGGTCTGACTACCACATCACTGCTCGCCCCAGTTGAGTGTAAGACGGATCAAACGGGATCGCGGATTTTCGAACAATAACCCATCTCATCTGTTAGTTTCCTCCGATGTTCTTTTATTCATTGTTCATCTTTCGATTCTCCGTTCATCATTGTTCTCTTGGCATAGCTTATGCTGAATTATCCTTGCCCACACGAAAAGATCGGAATAGATTCGCAGAAACGACCATGTAATCATATGTATGGTCTGTAATCATATGCTGAATGCACATCTCGTGTGATGCATGCATAAGGTCCCCACGCGAAATAATTTCATTGTTGCATTATTCAGTTTGTAAAAGCATTATAAATGCAACTTGTAAATTACATAGAATGATTATACTACATGTACACTAATAAAGAGCATGTGAGGTGGTGAATGCGTATTCAATATTCATAAATTCATGGGTAATTAAACGATTGTTTTGTTACCAAGAATTATAATGTAATGCATATCAGCCTCTGTTTCTAAGAAAACTATTACTTAAGTATGTACAGAAATGTTTGGCATTGAGAAAGTATACTTCTTTTAAGTGGAATTTGATGTAATGCCTCCAAACTTTCCTTTCATGTAATTAACTTCACTTAGCATCTTTGTGCGTAAATATGTTAACTGAACTGAAAGCTGGTATGGAATGATATTATTCTTATTACGTATGAGCATTATTACTGTGCTTGTCTACAATGGTTAATCCCCGTTAAGTGCCCCATATAGCATCACGTTGCTGTAACAAGACGTTTACAGATGATTTCAGCATTAATGTTGTGCACAACCACAATTATGAATAATCCCCTTGGAGTATCCCACTTAGTATGCTGTGTTGCTGATAAAACAAACACTTTAACAATTTTCAGATTATTGTCTCTGATGAAATGGTATCAGATTCTTTTTGTCGAGAATACAGCTGTCATTGTCCGAATTTTAATGTTTATTTACGTAGTTCGTTCAGTACAAGATTATATTGTATACGACAATATATACCTTATACGTATACAGTTGCAGGTGGTGAGTTACATATGTTTGAATTCTGTACTCCTAAACGTCTGACACTTCCATTTTCGTTACTGTAGTACGCGCAATTTTAGTTTTAAATTAGTGGTGCAAAAACAGCAAGTACTGTCTCGCCCTTATTTTCACGCAAAATTACGCAAAAAGTACTCAAATTTTCGAAAAATTGTACATGACCTTAATTCAAAATCTATCTATAAGGAAAAAATCTGCATATTCATAGTTGTAGTAGTAAGAAGGTGCCGAAAAGATTTTGAATTTTTGCAATTTTGAAAAATCAGGTATTTTAAGGAAAATGAGACTTGTCTTTGAAGCAATTAACTCTTAAACGTTCTTCACACTATTCAACAACAAAATTATATCCGTGGAGCCACTTTTTTGAAAATTTGGAAAATGACCCATGGGCTTCATGTAAAACCCCCGCCCCAAAAAAATGTCGATTTCAAATTCAAGAGACCGAGATAATTAGCCAGATCGATTGGAGAATATTAATTTTGAAGAAAATCGGCTGAATGGTGTAAGCGCTAGCGTTGTTCAAAGACGGACAGCCGGACGGGCAGACAGGTGTTTTGCCGTCATTCGATTTTTCGGTATCTAGGACCCACAAAAAATATATTCTGGCTGCACCACGTGTTAGGAGTTTTTTTTTCTTAATTTAGCAACTGGATTTTTCCACTTTTTCGTTACCAGAGCCTCTGAAATAAGAGTTTTTTCTGACGAAAATCGCGAAAAACTGACGTTTTTTCGCGCAGCATTTCATAACTTTATCTCCCCTGCGTATTGAAATGCCTTATTTTACGTGGCGAGACTCACCATGCTCTTGCGTTTGACCACGCAAATTTTGCTGCGCTCCTTTCACCATTAGCGGAGAAAGAAGGTGGGGCGACGAAACAGGCGATTTTGAATTTAGCTCAGAGGGGTCATTTATATTTGAGGATCTTTTACATGCAAGTTAATCTACTAACATGGGACCGCCGGCTTTACTTCCCCCTCCGAAGGAAGGCGTAGGAAGGATTTTTTCGCCCCTAAAAATCCACGTCTTCGATCAGGTTTGAACTCGCGAACTTGGGTATAACAGTCCGATACGCTAACCGTTACACCATCGCCGCATAATCGGTACCAAGAAAGTAAAACGCACGTGGCTCGAATCGCTCACTGCTCACCCGGCCGGCGGTAGGGCTTGCCACGTGCTGCAAACGCGGCTGCGAGACTCCCGGTGATTAGTGGGATGTGATGGGGGGCACCTTGTAAACAAAATTAAAAGCTTTTCCCAGACGAGCTGAAAGGCGGGCGGAGGTTTCTTTGAGCGGTGCAGCCTCCCCGAAACGCCCCCCCTCCCCAGGGGGGAAATTAAAATCCGGACCTCCCCTGACCTAGATTCCCACACGCCTCCAAGAGTTCTTACCGGGAGAGATGGCTCAGTGCATCAACTGATGTCACTGCAGTCCCTCTGACCGGGAGGTCCTACGGTTTCGAGTCCCGACGGCGGAAGGATTTTCGACACAATCTAGATAGCATGGCCAATTCAGTCGCTGTCTGCAGGACAATTCTAGCGGCCGGCTGCTCTGATCGGTAGTTTTCCGTGGTTTCTCCGATCAACACCAGGCGAATGCCGGAGCAGTGCCCTAACAAACGGGCCACGGACCGCGCGCGATCTTTCTTTCCTCTTCTTTGTTCTCTCCTCTCCTCTTACACACACACACACACACCAACATGCACTACAGTACCACACATGCCGGGAGACCGGTCGGGAGCTTACAGCTTGTCCCGGCTGGGGCGGTGCCCCGCTGGTGGAATATATCTGGTTGAGGGGGAAAAACCCCGCTAGTCGATTGTAGGTCGGCGCCAGATCTCGCCATCCAGCAGGGAAAAGATCATCGCTACCTCCCGAGGAAAAAACTCGCACTACACTTACGGGACTAATTGTAGTTGACGCGCCCGGAATCACGAACCAATCAAATCTAAGAGTTTTTTCCACTTTCTCGCCCTTACTTTGTAAGAAGAGAAAGTGTTGTAATCGTGTGCCGGCAAACGATAAATGTTCTACAGATAAACCATTATTGCCGTTATTGATTAAAGAAGAACGAAAATATATACGTACGAAGTGATAATAAGAACAGTGCTTATAGCTATGGGTGTGAAACAGATTATGACCCAGACAATAGAAAAAATTGATGGTGCTTGAACGAAAGGTTCTGAGAGGTATTTTTGAGGCAGTGCAGGAGAATGGACAATGGCGGAGGCGTAGTAATAGGGAGCTATATTCTCTTCATATACATCATTAATAATATCATTACACATATAAATACACATACACTACACTACGTCGTCTGGAATGGGCAGGACATGTGGAACGTATGCCATCTACAAGAATACCAAAGAAAGCTATAGAAGAAAAGGTGCTGGGGTGGGGGGCAGGCCGGTTGGAAGACATAGGAAGAGATGGCTGGATGGCGTCACCCAAGATGCAAGGGAACAGTTGGGGATAAGAATATGGAGAAGAACTGCGGAGAGCAGAGAAAATTGGAGGCAAAGTATTGTCGAGGACCGAGCCCGACCTGGACTGTAGCGCCATCGAAGGAGAAGAAGAAGAAGAAAACCCTTATTGCCGGACCCTGGTAATGAAAAATTGGATAAATCTTGTTCCTATATGTAGTAAATGACGTTCTCTAACATGTGTTGTCAGAATCCATGTTTTGTGGTTCCTTGATACCGAAAAATCCGCAAAGACGGCAAAACGTCTGTCTGTCCGTTGTTCTTTTTATCACAATAAATTCCGTTCCCTATGGTCCGATTAAAATAAGTTGGTGATTGACAGGGGCGAACGGAAGGTAGTAACGTTGGCAGTTTGCGTACCAGTGAGCGTGTGTTCCCTGGACAACAAAGTAAACACTTGAAATAAATATTTATTAAAGTAACCAAATCATACACTCATATTCTATAAAGCTACAGCTTCAGAAGCACAACTGTCAATCACCAAGTTATTTTAATCGGACCATAGTTATGTTGCCGACTGTAGGGGCCTTTGATTTGTTTACGTAACGTAGCATTTGGGGGAGGGGTGCATTAGTGGCTGGTGGTTCCTTGAACGGCCGGCGCGGCGCTGGGTACTCGGAAACCGAGCGCCCCGCCCCGTCCCCATCCCGGCCCAGATTCCCACACGCCCTCCAGCAGGTGGTCAGGGGGGAGGGGACTTTGCACCCGCCGGCCACATGGCTCCCCTGCGACGGTGACCTTGGGGTCAGCGCCCCCCCCCTCCTCCTTCCCCTCCCGCTCGGGGAAAGATCGCTCCACGACACCGCGGTCCTTTGTAGTACGTTGCGGAGTGTGTAGGTTGTCAACTAAATGAAATGAATCTGCCTTCTTGTTTGGGTTCACGTCCTGTCTACCTACTCAACCACGTACACACCTAACAATCTATCGTCATACTCACCTACCTACGTATACTTACTCACCTACCAATCTTTCCTTCTATCCATCTACCCACCTATTTACCTACCAACCAACCAACCAGTATGTTTATCTCCCTACATAGTTCCCTTTTTATCAGTATATCTAGTATCTCGGTGTGCCTGGCTACGTAACGGTTCTATTGGATTCGAAGTTATGTTTGGTATCGACACAAACAAGTACAATTAAACGAATAATTGATAAAAATGAAGCATTTTTTAAGTTTTTTTTTCGATTTTCACGTTTTTTAATCAAGATATTCTAATTATCCATTTGCATGCTACATTCCATTTTCGTACCACAATATCAACGATTTACTTAATGGAAATTGATAGTGTGAAAGTTCGTAGGAAACAAGAAACTTTACTTGAAGTGTAAGTTGTGAATCAGAAGACAAGAGGGTGCGTAATAGTTGTTTAGTATCAGAACTGCATCACTGAATAATTAAGATGTTGATTGAAGTAAATGAAATATTTAAATTTTGTACATGTTTCCCGTTTGGAACACGCATGTTCTTCATTCAATGAGACACCGATCAGAGCAGTCGGCCGCCAGAATTCTTCAGACTCGAACCCTAGGACATCCCGATCAGAAGCACTGCAGTGACGTCAGTAGATGCCCTGAGACACTTGCTGGGTAGAAAATTGTTTCTGAATAGGGAATTACTCCTCAATAGTGCATCAAACCGGTTTACAAAAAAATTGTCACCCGAAAACACATTGCAAATTTGTATCATGCGCAATTCGAGATCGGTATTATAGGCTCGTACAACTTTGTTTGAGGGTACCGCAAAGAAAGTCGAGTTGTGTTTCGTAAGGTTGTAAAATATAAAGGCGGCTCCACACATTCGCTATTCGGCGAACAGCGAGCAACCGCTCGCCGAATCCCGAGTAGTGTGGAAGGGCTTGCCATTTCTTGAGGGACGAACATTCGGCGCTCGCCCTACCCGCCCGCGTGTCGGTCTTTTGGACACATCAAAGGGAGCGAACATTCGCCGAACACATCAGCTGGTCGGGATCGGACGAGCAGTTGCTAGCTGCTAGGCGAATGCCGAATGTATGGAGCCACCTTAAGGCATGCTAGCTATAAGTTAGTTATTAGGTTAGCTTTAGCTAGATTATAAGTACTCCCCCCCTTATAGGAGGGCCCCCTTATACTCGTAGTTATAGCCAAGTAGGGCTGCGACGCGCTCGCAGATTGTACTTCCCCAAAAAGTAAATAAATGACCGTCTCGCCACGAATACTGGTGGGGGAACTTGAGGAAATTTCGCGAAGGAGTGGCTCGCAACTCTCCGAATGCCCAATGCGTGGAGTCGCCTTAAAACAATACATTTCTTCCGTCTATTGCATTCTTGGACGCTTGGCTCATTTCAGTACGTTACTTTCCGTAAAACGGCTTGTCACAAACATCCTGATTATGGGAATCTATTTAAACCTATTTGATATTCTCTGCAATTAAGTATTCATGATCGTTAATGTTATCGTCTACGCCTTTCTCTTAGCTAATAAATGCTAAATTAGAATGTTAATAAATTATAATGTTATTTCAGCACAGCACCTGGCCAATAATGCTGTAACGCATACTTCAGGAGCTGGCAGTTCGAATTTTGGTTCCTGTTAGAAGCTTCACTTTTCACTTTTAAAACCAATGATTTAAAAGTGTGACCTGTTGGCGCAGGTCCAACATGTGGAAACCTGGTCGTTAGTGCAGCGGGCCTAAGTAAGAGCATCCGGGCGCTTTCAGCTGCGGAAGGGCCTTCTGGCGCAGGACGCTGCCCCTTCGTTAGCGACCGCCCCCGCCCCCGCCCCCGCCCCCGCCCCCGCCCCCGCCCCGCCCCCCGCCCCCGCCCCCGCCCCCGTCATCTGCACCGCCACCGCCACCTCAACTGCCACCGCCACAGACACAGTTATCACCACCTCCACCACCACCGCCACCGTTATCGCCACCGTCACCTCCATCGCCGCCCCCGCCGCCGCTTCCAACGCCTCCGCCACCGCCGCCGCCACCGCCACCGCCACCGCCACCGCCGCCGCCACCACCACCGCCGCCACCACCACCACCACCACCACCACCGCCACCAACGCCATTGTCGCCACCAACGTCAGCGCCACCGCCGCCGCCGCCGCCGCCACCGCCTCCTCTATCTCCACCTCCATCGCCACCACTACCACCACCACCACCTCCACCGCCGTCACTTCCCACCTCCACCCCCACGGCCACCACCCCCTCCGCCGTCGCCAGCGCTAACGACGACGCCTCCTCTACCACCGCCCCCGCCGCCGCCGCCCGCCCTTTTAGGGCTGGCGCCGGCCGCGCTCAAGGGCCGCCCGCCGACGCCGCCGCCGCCGCCACGAAGACGCCGCTGGCGGCGGGGGCGGAGGCGACGGCGTGTCCGGTGTCAAGGGCGCCGTCCCGCCCAGCAGACGCCGCCCGCCGCCACTCCGGCCCACAGCCACGCCCCCCGTCGCCCTCGCTCTGGCCCAGGGGCCCCAAGAATTGCCGAGCGCCACGACTCAAATGTTCTTTTACGTTTTTTTCGCTCCAATAGAGTAGATACAGATAATCATTATTTCTGCTGGTACGTTTATGCAACCTGGAATTACAATTTACAAAGATTACAATTAAAAATCTTAATACGATGTAACTTTAAATTAATTTTTAACAAGAAGAAGAAGAAGAAGAAGACACAAAAAATGTTAAAGAACTCGTGGAGAGACAAACCACTCCACGGACAATATCTAAAAAGAATGGACAAGGTGCAGATTAATAAAGATCAATCATTTATGTGGCTTAAAAGGGGAAGAATGAAGCCGGAATCGGAAGAACTTAAAATAGCTGCCCAAGATCAGGTGTTGAGAACACGACATTATGATAAAGCGGTTCTCAAAATTTCCCAAGATGATAAATGCCGCATTTGCCAGGAGCAAGTAGAAACCATTGATCATATCTCAGCTTCTCCAACCCTAGCAAACACCGAATACCTGAAGACATGACAGGGTGTGTAGCTAGACTGGCAGATCTGTGCCACCCTCGAAGTTGCCTCAAGTGGTACGAACACTCACCAAAACCGGTGACGTCTGTTGGATTGTGTACGACATTGTACGACCAACAAATTCAAACTGATTGCACGATAGCGGCAAACAAACTGGATATAGTTATCCGAGATTTGGAGAAAAAATCGTGTCTACTTGTTGATGTTGCTGTACCTTACGATCAAAACGTCGTTACCAAGGAGGCAGAGAAACGTCTTAAATACAAGAGTTTGGAAATCGAGATCAGCCGAATGTGGGGCTTAAAAGCACAGGTCGTACCGATAGTTATCGGAGCTCTGGGATTTGTTCCGCAAAATTTGAGTAAGAACTTGTCTAAACTCCCCAAATTCAAAAGACTGGGAAGTGCAAAAAATTGCTTTATTTGGAACAGCCCACATTTTGCGCAAAGTATTGTAGTGGCACTGACATTCACCGGACCTGCTCCTTAGGTAGCTGGTTGCAACCTGGAGTAGATTTTATATTCAGCCGACTCATAACATCTTTAGTCGTGATGTAGTGGAAAAATAATAATAATAACAACAAACGAAGTACACAGAACTGGCAGCAAAAGTCAAGGATCTATGGCATCTCCAAAAAGTCCATATTATTCCTCTGGTCATTTCGTGCACAGGGGATGTACCAAATAACATCCATAGAAATCTCGAACTTATTCAAATGCCAAAATATACTTTCAAAATAATGCAAAAGTCAGTCATCTTAAACACATGCAGGATTGTGCGAAAATTCTTATACTACGACGAAACACTAAATTGGCCTGTGTCTTGGTTATTCACCCGACACAAAGTCAAATACATACCCAGTGAATACCGAGAAAAACAATGTTGTATGATAATAATAACAAGAATATTGTAATGATTTTAATTCTCTTGAGCTTGACCTCGTATTATAAATAAAGTGTGGATACTCGTGAGGGTGGATCAATGAAAGTCGGTTATTATTACAATGCCAAACGTTTCTGCCATTTATTTGTCCTGCTTCAGGGCTATAAATATACAATAACAATACAAGATAAATATACAGGTACTGCAATTGCTTAACACGATTTGTCATTACGTAAGAGAACAGGCGTATTGAAGAGAAATCTCAGAACCATTCAATTTGCAATAATGAACTAGACATCCGTTTGCGGGAGCAACTCAACTGCAAAAATGACGTACATTCGTAACATGCCACTCGACACTCTTGCAATTAGAGGTAAATAGTTGTTACTGTTATCCTTGCCTTGTTTTTGTTATCAAAATGTAGTTGATTAGTAAACCTTGTTTCTCTTGAGCAACTATTCGATATTTCTCTTTTTACTGCTTACAAACAATTATTTAAATACCCCGTTCAGTTTACAAGCAGTTGATTTTATTCTGTAGATGTAATAAATGGTCGAATGTTTGACTAGCGACTGGCCCAAATTTACCACCTTAACAGGGCCAGCGAAAGAGGTGTACCCACTTCTTGGTGGGAGTACTATTCAGGCGAAACTATTCCGCTTGGGTAAATACTCACCTGGAATTTTGACAAAAATTGGAAAAAAAATTCAATATAACATATTTATAACCGTCATCAACCTGGTGGGGAAACAATTTCCAAAATCAACCAAAAACATTCTTCAATATTCAAACTTTGATAGGTATCGCCTAGAGACCGTTAGAAACATAGTCTTGAAAGTCCTTCCGTTCCGTAAGGAAAAAATCCGACGAATTTGCGTGAGGTCGTAGATTTTATGCCCGAAAATGGGTGGCGTATGGGTCTTGTTCCTTACTATTTGCGCGTTGTTCGATGACCATTCCAGGATCATCGTGCTAAAACGAGAATAGTATATTCTTCAACGAGCGTAGAATCATAGCTATTATTCACAAATTGATGTTTACGACACCAGTGTCGGAATTTCTACGAGTGAATAATAGACATTCTACGCGAGTAGAAGACTATACTTTCTCTACGACTTTGAAATTAATTTTAAAAAAAATATTAAATGGGCGACTTAACCTTACAGAACGGCATTAGTGGTTCACCTGTACTATGGATTGTACTATAAGATTGTTATATTTATTTTACTAGACCCTGAAGATGAAGACCAATGTCCTTCGAAACGTTGGTTAGATGATTTTGTAAAAATTGCTTAATAAATGTTGCTCTATGTGTGTCTGCCTAAAAAGTCCAAAGAAGTTAATATCACTTTAAAAAAGCAAGTCTTCAAATAATTTCATTTGGAAACATTCTGTGCCAAGTTGATTGTACATTGCAGATATGGTACGAGGGTTAACACGGGAGGGTGAGACGGTTGGTGGGGGGGGGGGTCGCGAGGATCTGGGTGGGGGTGGAGCTTCCGGCAGGCGGAAGCGGCGCGGAGGACTCCACTGAGGATACGCAGGCGCCACACGACCCCGCACTTAGCCTCCGCCCCCCGAGGACGGCGCGGCGGGCGCCGCGACACGGCCGCGCCATACACACCGGCGCACACATCCGCGCTCGGGGCGGCCACTCACGTCACCGCGCGGCCTCTGACCGGCAGGTCCCTGCTCTCCGAATCTGAACCAGTGAAATTGTCGCTGACTCAATCAGTGAGAGCCCAAGTCACTGACATCTTCGGGCGAAATGGGTAGTTTCGCTGACAATCAGCGAATATGCGAACCTTTTCGTAATGACCGCCAGCATTTCACTGGTCGTCAGTGGTAAAAGTGCCGCGCCATTGCTCCGTTGCGATTGCTCCGCCATTGCTGCCATTGCTGCGCCATTGCTCCGCCGTCGCTCATTGATCGTTCAGTTATCACGTTCAATTAGTGCCACACATTTCACTGATTCGAACAGTGAAGTTTCACTGATTCAAAAAGTGGACACAGTTTTCACTGATTTGTTCAGCTCAATTCACTGTTTGTCAGTGGCAGGGTCGTAACTGACACCATCAGTGAACAGTCACTGCCAATCAGCAGTTTTTCACTGATTCAGACTGAGAGAGTACGCCTTCCCTCCCCTCGGTGGCAGGATTTTCGATACTGGTTACATACTGCGATTTTTTTAAACTTTGCCACTGACAGGAATCAGCTGTTTCGCTGCCATCCAATCGGGAGCTTGTATGTCGCTACAGTGACGTCACTATGGTGACGTTCAAGCTCCCGTCAACAGCTGATTCCTGTCAGGACCTCTGACCGGCAGGTCCTAAGCCTCTACTCCCCACGGCGGCAGGAGTTCACAAAATACTATTATTTAAAAATATTGAAAATGTATTTCCAATCATTTTTCTTGTTTAAATGTAACTTTTATTATTTGTTGAAATAAAATAACTCACATACTTTCTTAATAATAATAATAATAATAATAATAATAGTAATAATAATAATAATGTGTTTATTAATGGCGACATTAACATACGACCTGCTCTTCCGCCTAACCACTCGATCTACATTAATACAGAATAGTAATATTTTAAGCGGGGGAGGGCCAGCTGTACATTTACGTCTGGGAGAGCAAAACTAGGGACCTCCCCGGCATACGTCTTAAGCGATTGAGTAAACCCAGAAAACCTCAATGAGGATTAAGGCCGAATATTTTAAAAAACAAAGAAAGAAGTGGAAGAGAGTGAAAACATAGATTTCTTTATACAACTGTCACATTTGTTTTTTTTGGGGGGGGAGAATTACGTTTCAGGGTTGCCCCGCGTCCAAAATTGCTCTTTCACTGCATACGCCGTAGCGTCACCTACCGGCGATCGCTTCTCCTGTTTTGTGCAAGCGTCTCTCTTCTTATACTTCGGTTTTTCTTTCTAGGCGCGTGGGGGGGGGTCATCAAAATGGAATATCTCGCGGTATTTCGTGTCGTTCTCGGTTGCGCCGCTGGGAACCGCACGATCGCGACTGTATCGAGCAGTGCTGGCGATCATGCGACATCTAACGGCAAAAATGAGAAAGATGCGAAATACCGTGAGATATTCCACTTTGTTGACACCCCCCCCCACGCGCCAAGAAAGAAAAACCGAAGTATAGTTGTGCACGGAGAGTCCCTAGATACAGAGAGTAACGCATTCCATTGTTCCAACGATCCCGCCATTTTACGTCCAGTTGTCAGGAAAATGGAAACTATGTGGCATTCTGTATGTTGAGAACCACGAATCTATCGCAGACCAATATTAATATCTTGAAAATCTTCATAATGTGACAAAATGTTATAATTTCCCTTCAGTTAGCAGTGGCGTAGCGTCAGGGGACGCTAAGATGCTGAGCATCCCCACGTAAAATATTAATCAATGAAGCCTAAATATTGTATTAATAATCTTCGAAGTGAGTGAAACACATTCAGCGAAACACGTTTTGTGTTAATTTTCAAGTGATTTCCTGCGATTGAATTCCGCGCGTTTATACAAGCTGGCCTATGATTTGCTTGGATGTTAATATGCTTCTTGCGTCTGCCTCGAGATTGCGACGAGCAATTACGCATGCGCAGTCGGCAAGGTTCTCCCCTCCGCTCTTCACCCCTGCCCTTGGATTCTCGGGTCCCGAAAAGCTAGCATACGGCCAACATACGGCTGAGAAACGGCTGCTTATGAGCAGTTGCTCGTTTGTGCACGAGAGCGCAGCACACTTGAGGTTGTCAGAGAAATATTTTTCTTTCTTACTCGTGATTCTGTGCTTGATCATGGGTACAAACACTAGAAAAGTGCTTGCCTACTAATTCTCAATTAATATCTAAGAAGTTGAATTTTTTCATAAAATATATTAAATTTTATTTTGGTTCCAAATACATCAACTTACAAGTGATCTCATTGTCAATCGCGCATGAGAACTACAGCGGAGCTATTTCGTAATTTGCTTTCAAGAAGTCTCCTGACATAAATCTGTTGAAGTATTGTCACATTTGTTTTGAAAACATAGATTCTAGAGAACACTAAAGATGAGGATGTGTTCAGTTGGCGTTATTGTTGAGCATCCCCCAAACGCGCGAGTCCCGCTACGCCACTGTCAGTTAGTTTGGTGCCTGGCGGGGTTGTCGCGTGAGTAAAATACGTCGATGGCAAGTCGACAGTTTTCCAGACAGACTTAGTGAAATTAAACTCAGAGAGTGAGAACACACCGAGTTTATTACAGAAGTGAATAAAATACAGGTTATACAAATTTCTATTACAAAGTCGAAAATGGTTGTGAACCCTTTACAATATCTCCTTAGGAACTATATAGACTACATCCCCACTCCTGTTTGTAAGTACATGGTGGAGGGGGAGATACTTGTTATGGTCAGAGACGCAAGCGCGTTCTGGGTGGCCCTTATCACGGGCGGAGGGGGAACTCCGAGGAGCGGGTCTTGCTATCACGAGGACTGTGCCCCGAAGTGACCTTTCATGATTACATGGAGGTTAAGGGGCAGGCGTTAGTTATTGGAGCCTTCGACGTCTTATCTGAGCGCAGGGCGCAACTGAGATGAAATTTGTTAGTATTTATTAGGTGCTTAAGATAGAAGTGCGTTAAAATTATCGGGGACACGAAAAGACGCCTTCTTTCTGGTTCCAAGATATTGGTTATCGGGCCTCGTGCTTTAATTAAATTCATAAGCCCTGCTTTGCTCCGGAGTACATTGCGTAATGCTATGTACAGCCTGTACGCTCTGTACGTGGGGATATAAGTCGTGAAAGGATATTAAATGGCGGCGGTTGCGCTACTCTCCGTATCTAAGGACTGTACTGTGCACGGACTGCGATGGCTCAGTGGCAGCATTGCCCTTGCATCTGCAGCAATCTCTAGCAATACAGCTATCTCTAGCAATACATTGCATCTCTAGCAATACAGCTAGGTCGAATTCAGCCGCTGTCTGGAGGAGAATTCTAGCGGCCGGCTGCTCTGGTTGGTAGATTTCCGTGGTTTTCTCCGATCAACACCAGGCGTTTCCGGTGCAGTACCCCGACAAACGTGTCGCGGACCGTGCACGATCTTTCCTTCCTCTACCTTGTCCTATCCTCAACCCTTACTTCCACACTATTACACTAACATGCACTGCACTACCACACATACCGGAAGACCGTTCGGGAGCTTAGAGCTGGTTCCGGCTGGGGCGTTGCCCCGCTGGTGGGAGATACCTGGTCGAGAGGAAAACCCCGCTAGTCGACGGTAGGTCGGCGCCGGTTCGCGCCATTCAGCAGAGAAAGATCAACGCCACTACATGTGATGAGCATAGACTACACTTTCGGGACTGATGTTACCCGTAGACGCACCCGGAAACAATCAATCGATCATGTCGTTAAAGTTTCGCTCTTTCATTTGACTTCTTTTCGAATGTGCATCGACTACTTCCGTGGATTAAAATTGATCACAGGTGTTGTCATTGCCTACAATGTTATTTATTTCAAGACCACCTTTCGATGGCTTAGCCATCATCATGAAATAAATAACATTGTTGGCAATGACAACACCTGTGATCATTTAATTTTAAATTTCACCAATACTTCCATGGAGTTGAATTTCTGGGAAAGGTTCCCGCCGGCTTGCCAGGCGGCGCCACTGTCGCCCGGTGCCGTCCCCGCCCGCTCGGCCCGTCACCCACGCCCACGCTGATGCACGCCCGGTGTCGCCGCGCCCCGCCCCCGCCCCGCCCCCCGCCCCGCCCCCGCCCCGCCCCCGCCCCGCCCCCGCCCCGCCCCCGCCCCGCCCCCGCCCCGCCCCCCCCCGCCCCCGCCCCGCCCCCGTTCTCGCGCGCTCGCGAGTTCGATTCCCGAAGCAGTCGCCCGCGCCCGCCGTCGCCGCCGCCGCCGCCGGCATGATGTGCAACGTGTTCGGCCTGTGGTGCCTCTACAACAGACGAGTGAGTAGCGAGTGCGTTCAGTCGTTCTGTCCATCATTCGGTCTATTGCGATGCGTTTCTTTGTTTTCGGTCGTTTTTGTGTTTCGTTTCGTCGTTTTACTTTTAGGTCGTAGGTTTTCATTCGTTTTTTTTTCTTGTTTCGCTGGTTCGTTTACTTTTGTTTCACTGGTTAATTCTCTTTTGTTTCGTTGCTTAATTCGCTTTTGTTTGGCTGCTTTAATTCGTTTGTTTTATTGCTTGTGTGTATCGTTCGTTCTTTGTCTCTTTCGTCCTTTCTCTCGTTGTTCCTTTGTCTCGTTTGCTTTTTTTGCTCATTTTTTTCATTATTTTTGTTCCGTTCAATTTTTGTTTCGGTCATTGTATATTTCGTTTGTTATTTGTTCCGCTTGTTCTTTGTTTCGTCACTTGTTTCGTTCTTTTTCGTTCGATCAGTATTTGTTCCGTTATTTGTTTGATTTGTTCGCGTACTCCCAAAGTGAGTTAGTGTATTTTTTTTCAAGATAGCCATTTTGGTTTCTTTTGAGCTGATCAATTTTTTTCTCCTGTGTTCGCCGCCAGAATTCAGTGCACACCCATCCAATCAAAATTTAAAGGCGAACCTCGGTTATTCCAACCTGGATATTTCTAACACTCGTGTATTTTGAAATAACATTAGTTTTTTTCGTAAAGATTTTTAAAATTTTAAGAAGAAGATTTATTTGAAGTCTTATAATTTACATCCAAATACTATCCCCAAAATTTCTGGGTGAAACCTTTGTAGCGTTTGTAAACGAATAAAAATTGTGATTGCAAGAATTTATCTTAGTTCGTCTGTATTATCCGACTAAGGAAGAATTTCTTGCTAGTGACTTAGCGATGTTGTTGGTTGTTCAATTTTATAACGCAATTAGGCGGTGAAATTACACGTAGGCAAGCGCTGTTTGAAAATTCATCGTTTTGGGATTTGCCTGTGCGAGGTAGACTAGTGATTTAACTACTGCTTCATTTAAGCTGCACATTGGCAGGGCTGATCGCCACGTAGGTCGTTGCATAAGAAAAAAGTGACAGAGGGCACTAATATCACCATCTTTAGTTAAAAATAAGAAAACCGTTTAGAAAATATATACGTTTTGTTGGTAAAAAATGTAAAGAAATTCTCTTGACAGTGTGCTGGAAAGTCCGTACCGAGCCGATCATGGCCTCCTATTAAAAACTGCGTTAATGTTGTTAGCAACCAGATCACTTGGAAACAACTGAAAGCGACAACACTTACAATATCTGTTATGATTGTGGTGATAACGCAATTTACGTTTTGTTTTGTTACAAGCTGCAACTCGTGCTACCAACATAATGTCTGTTGCCAGCTCACCCATCTGCAAGGTGCTACTGCGGAGATACTTTCCTGGCGAACTGTAGTATACAAAGACTAAAAACTTACCCCTTATACGTTAAGGTAGTTGTCTACCTGAAAATAATGAAAAATAGTAAAATTTCATATTTTTTCAATTTTTGTTGGTGCTCTGTTTTATTGTCTTTTAAATGGATTCAAATCATTTCTTTCTATGTTTCTTAGTGTTTGAGAAAATATTTTTTTGAAGTGAGTGTCAACTGTGAAGCCCTTATTGAGTGAACTTCAGATGCATTTACCCAAATTAGGATTTTTCAGCACATTCAAGCATGTAAAACATCATATAACATATATTATATGATATTTCATATCATCTAAACTATGAAAGATAATACTATAATTATTTTTAATCCATGATTTGTTCTAGTGAATGAACTATAATAGTCAATGTGTCACTGAATGTTTCAGTTATATGAACTGAAATGTCCAAAATGAATTTATAAACAATTATTTTTTCTCAAATAATCAAATCCTGTCTATCTAGTTCTCATAGTACCTATTCCACTCTAGTTCATTCACTAGAACAGGCAATTGTGATAAATTTAAAAAAAGAATTATCAAAATATATCAATTTGTTGATGAGTTATGCTGTTTGAAGTCAAAAACTGCATTTTGGCCAAAACTTTATAAACAAACAGGCTTTTTATTATACTTTGATATCTAAAAGCATAAAGAAATCAAATGTATAAGGAAAAAAACACAAAATTCTAAATTTTTTTGTTCAGGTAAACAGCTACCTTAAACGACACTTTATTATCAACTGGCCAGTCAACAGAGAAACTCAAGAGTATCAGTGTAATTCCGCAGAAACAATGAGTCTCAACAGAAGCGATTGAATAAGTTCTAAGAATACAACAGTATCAAAATAACTCAACAGTTTTGATTGACTTAATAGGTTGTATGTAGCACAACAGGGCCAATATAAGTCGAATGTATTAATGAACTCTTTCACTCTTAAAAATCAACGTTTTAGACCAGCTGTACTTCCCTGAATCCGATTCGATAATCTTATTTATTTACGTCAGAAACAATTAAAAACTGTATGTGACGAGCTATGGGGAGAAGTGAATTCTGTGCACGTTTTCATAAATCTATGATCTCTATCCTGAGCCATATTCTAGTCGAATTTTGAATACAGAAAAGAAGAGCGTTTTTTTTTTCAAGTTTTGTTGACAAAATATTCGCTCCTGTATAATAAAATCTATTTCAAAGGTAAATTAGCTATAAATTTGTGCCTTTAACCCTCATCATGTTCTTCGTGAAAGAATAATACTTTTTGCCGCGACAATGTGGAAAACGATAATTGAATAACTATATTTCTCACTGAAATTCAGAAGACGTGCACAAATAATGAAGTTACATTTACATTTATGTCCAGAAACCAAACAAGGGACCATCTCAGCATTTTCTGAAATGATCAGGGAAACTGGACGAAAAACCTGATCGAGATGGAGGCCATCGACCAAGAAGCTGTGGTTACTTGTTACAGGTTCTTTAGAATGATACAGTCCAGAAACAGTACAGTCACAGTATAACCATTATGTTCACTCGCGGAAAATCCCATTGAAAAAGTTTTTTCGATCACGTGACGTCCGCCATGTTCTTGGTATAACACCCAGCGCGCGAAATATATAATTACTACATTTAAAATGATTTTCTTACATTTATTTCATTTACTAGTTCAATTCATTTTATTATTCTATCAATTTTATTCAAATTCCACGTCCTCTCAAACAAATTAAACACATACACTCAGTTCTCATACCACATGATATATGATATCCTAATGTATCTGCTGAAATCCTATTGACTGACAACCAAGGACATGGCCGAGGGTCTACCCAGCGCAAAATTGGATTTTGGAGCAAGTGAACATACTGGTTATACTGTGGTATAGTACAGTACAGAAAAACAATCTGTAGTTGAAGTGACAGTGAACAGTTAAAACGGTTAAAACAGTTACAACAGTTAAAACGGTTAAAACAGTTACAACAGTTAAAGCGGTTAAAACAGTTAAAACGGAACGACAGTTTTTGAGACGTGTCAATGCGCTTGTGCGCCAACCAGACGTTTCGGTGATGTGCCGCGGAAGGTGTCCTGGTGCGTCTCCTTTATGGTGATTGACGAGACGTGTGAAGTGAGATCGATGCGGCCCTCGCTGCACTTTTGTTTCTGGCGGTTGCGACAGCTCTCTTTTGTCAGGAAAAAGAGTGCGGGTGGTCTCGCTCTGATGAAACTTGAACGCCCGTTGATGTTTCGATTTCGCCTGTTGACAAGAAGGTGTTGTCAACGACTTTTGAACAGGATGTTAGAAAGTGAGTTACCGTGAGCATTCTGCGAGAGGACTTTTTGTTCGTGACCTGATTTGCTTTTCACTATAATAGATAAGTATTTTTTAAACTAAATATTGGCTGAATGGATTGATTATTTAAATCGTTTATTACTTAACACAACTAAGATTCTGTGTTCTGTGCTTACAATTAGCCACTGTATGTTTGTAGTACAGACAGACACCGCCAATTTATACAATTTATTGGTGCAATATAATTGTTTTTTGAAATGTCATTGCAAATTGACAAACATTCTTTGAGGTGAGAAATATTGATATCCGTGAATTAATTTATTTACTTAATGTCACTATTTTATTCAATGTAAATGATTTAATTATTTTTGGACAGATTATCTCATCTGATTCAGGGAATCACAGCTGTTAGAAAACGTTGATTTTTAATATTCATTAATACTTTCGACTTACATTGACGCTGCTGTGTTACATATAACCTATATTGTTACATAGCCTATATTGTTGCTATAACCTATATTGTTGCATTGCTGCTGTGTTATATATAACCAGTGTTGAGTTCATCAACACTGAAGAGTTACATTGATACTGTTTTATTCAATGAACCTATTCAGTTACGTCGCTTCTGTTGAGACACATTGACTCTGCAGGATTACATTGGTAATCTTGAGTTTCTCTGTGACACTGTTGACTTGCCAGTTGATACTGTTGAGTAACGCAGATAACACTGGTGATTTACACTGTTGATAATGTTGAATTACAATGCAATTGCACTGTTGATACTGTTGAATTACACTGTTTACACTGTTACGCTACACAAAGACGTTACAATGAATTACACAAATATATACAATGAATTACAACGTTGATAATGTTGAGTCACAATCTGAAGTTCTTGAGTAACATTGTTGAAACCGTTTGGTACATAATTGTACATTTAAGTTACATTATTGATACTGTTTAATTACATCGATGATTCTATTGAATTACACGGTTGATACTGTGAATACACAGTTTAATTACACTGTTGAAACGCGTTGTTTATACTAATGACTTACACGAATGATGCAGTTGAACAATCTTGAAGCTCTTGAGTAACATTGTTGAGTTAAATTAGGGGTCGTCCGTACATTACGTAACGCTAAAGGGGTAGGGAAGGGGTCTGAGGCAGCGTTACTCTGCGTTATATAGAGATAGGAAAGTGCGTTACAAGGGGGGGAGGAGGTATTGAACTTACTCGAAATTTGCGTTACGTAATTTATGGACGGCCCCTTATTGATACTGCTTAATTATACTGATTAGGGAGTGGATTTGTATGATTTTTCATATTTTTGTCCGGTGGTTCATGACATAGCTAAGAGTAATTTCTTGACATTTGGTTATAATTGGATGCTGTAGATTAATTTGTCACTGCATATTTGTGAATATTTGACAGATTTTTCCTGTTGGGGCATATTCGTGTAATTATGGGAGACTATTTTGCATATTTCCTTAAATTAGAGAAAATGTTTCGTGTTTTCATAGAATCTATTTGTGAGCGTTCATTTTATTAGAAAAGCATGTCAGAATTTTTTATTTTTTTAATTTTCTATAGATGATAAAACACTTATGCAAATGTAGAATATTTCTTGATTTATTTTTTAAACCAGGTAGAAAAAGTGAAAGACCTGCAATGTAGATTCTTCACTAAGGTGCATATTTCCTTGAATAATTTCTATCGTGAAATAAGTTAGGTTATATCATGTTTGCACAATTTTTTTACAAGCATGAAAATACATCCTGTATTTATGAAGAAAGGTTTATACAGAAAATGAAAAACTGTAAATTTTAATTGAATATTAACGTGCATATTTCAGAATTATTAGGTCATAAATGTATATTAAAGTGCATATTTCACCATTTTTAGGTCATAAATGCATATTTTAAAAAGCAAATTTCAAGATTTTTTAGGGCATAAAAATCCGCTCCCTACTGATGATGCTATTGAATCACACTGTTGATACTGTTGAGCGGCACTGACATTGATGAAATGCATTATTTATACTGTTGACTTACACGGATGATACTCTTGAATTATAATGTTGCATCGCAATCTTGAAGCTCTTGAGAAACATTGTTAAGTTACATTATTGATGCTGTCTAATTGTACCGATGACACTATTGAATTGCACAGTTGATGCTGTTAATACAGAGTTTGATTACACTGTTGAGTCGCAGTCTAGAAGCTCATGAGTAACATGGATGAATTACATCACTGATAATGTTTAATTACACTATGATATAAATTGAATTGTACAGTTGAAATGCACAGTTGCACTATTGAATTGCACAGTTGAAAATGTTAATACACTGTTGAAATGCATTGTTTATACTGTTGACTTATTCGGATGCTACTGTTGAATTGCAACCTTGCTGCTCTTGAGTAATACAGTTGAGTTCCACTCACGGTGTAAGATGTATAGGTGTGTCAACTAGCCGCCTTCGGGGCAAATTTTCCGAAGCGAGTTTGAGGCTAGTTCCTCACTTGTCCGTATGGTGCGCACGATCGGTTTGGGTCGCGATGTAAGATATACATCTTAAGATGACATCTTAAACTGTGGCTATTACACAGTTTTACAAAACATTTCCTACCCATTTTCGTAACTGTTCGTTCTAGACTTTACCAATTCCACCGCGAAACGACAAATCACTGACTTGAAATTAGAAATCAGCTGGCCACGGAGCTGTCGAATGGATCACGACCAATCATGACCGTGCCAACTGAGACCCAAAGATTACAGCGCTCATATAGCGAGAACTGTGAGAACTAGCCTCGCATAAGCTTCAGTTTGAGACTGGGAGTGAACACACCTATATATCTTTCACCGTGAAGATGTATAGGTGTGTCAACTAGCCGCTTTTTGGGGCAAATTTTCTGAAGCCAGTTTTGAGGCTAGTTCCTCGCTTGTCCGTACCGTGCGCACGATCGGTTTGGGTCGCGGTGTAAGATATACAGAGGACATTTTAAACTGTGGTTATTACACAGTTTTACAAAACATTTCCTATCCATTTTCATAACTATTCGTTCTGGGCGTTACCAATTCCACCGCGCAACGACAAATCACTAACTTGAAATTATAAATCAGCTGGCCACAGAGCTGTCGAATGGATCACGTCGTATCACGACCTTGCCAACTGAGGTCCAAAGATCGCAACGCTTATATGCGAGAACTGTGGGAACTAGCCTCGCATATCCTTGTTTTAGACTAGGAGTGAACACACCTGTATATCTTACGCCGTGGTTCCAGTGGCGCTAGTGGTGGCATGCTGACGTGCGTGTGCGTTGCGTGCGGGTGTTGCAGCTGAACCAGCAGCTGCCGGCGACGGAGCAGCAGCAGCAGGAGCTCAACGGCTTCATCGAGAGCGCGCCCATCTACGTCACGTCCATCCCCACGGCCGCCACCGCCGCCGCGCCCACCGCCAGCTCCTCCTCCTCCTCCGCCCCCCGCCGCCCCCGCCACCCCCGCCACCCCCGCCGCCCTGCGCGCCGCCGCCCCGCACATCCACGCCCCGCCCGCCGCCGCCCCCGGCAGGCCCGGCCTTGCGGGCGCCGCCCCCGCGCACGCCGCCAAACTGCCCGCAGGTGAGACGCCTTTTAGTTAGTTGCTTAGTCATTTAGTTGGGCATTTATTTAGGCATTCAGTCAAGTATTTAGACATTTAGTCAAGTATTTAGACATTTAGTAAAATATTTAGACATTTAGTCAAATATTGACATTTAGTCGAGTATTTAGACATTTAATCGAGTATTTAGACATTTAGTCGAGTATTTAGACATTTAGTCGAGTATTTAGACATTTAGTCGAGTATTTAGACATATAGTCGAGTATTTAGACATTTAGTCAAATATTGACATTTAGTCGAGTATTTAGAGATTTAGTCCAGTATTTAGACATTTAGTCGAGTATTTAGACATTTAGTCAAATATTGACATTTAGTCGAGTATTTAGACATTTATTTCAAATATTGACATTTAGTCGAGTATTTAGACATTTAGTCGAGTATTTAGACATATAGTCGAGTATTTAGACATTAGTCAAATATTTAGATATTTAGTCAAGTATTTAGACATTTAGTCATTTAGGCATTTTGACATTTAGTCAGTCACCCATTTAACATTTTAATAATTTAGGCATTTAGTTATTTAGACATTTTGGCTTTGGCAGTCATTTAGCCATTTAAACATTTAGTAATTTAGGCATTTAGGAATTTTGAGATATATTTAATCATTTAGGCGTTTAATCAGTCGTTTGGTCATTTAGGCATTTAGTCAGTCATTTAGTCGTTAGTCATGAAGCCATTTTGTCATTTAAGCATTTAGTAATTTAAGCATTTAGTCATTTCGGCATTTTGACATTTAGTCCCTCATTTAGGCATTTAATCAATCGTTTGTTCATTTAAGCACTTAGTCAGACATTTAGTAGATTAGTCATGTAGCCATTTTGGGCATTTAGTCCGTTTAAGCATTTAGTAATTTAGTCAGTAATGCATTTAGGTATTTAGTTATTTAGTCATTTAGATAGTTATTTAGGCTTTTAGGCATTTATTTATTTCGATATTTAGTCTGTCATTTAGACATTTGGTCTGTCATTTAGGCATTTAGGCGGTCATTTAGATATTTAAGTCATTTAGTTATTTACCACCAGCCCTGGGGATGGAATAAAAATATTCCGAAACGTTGACAAACGTTGATAATGATGAATAAATTTTAACATCACGTATCTCGAAAGGGTCCCCCCCGATAAGATGGTAAGAAGTTACCCTCAACCAAATTACATATGAGTGGTTACACTATAATTCTAACATAAAATAATATTTTTGAAAGGTTTCTTAGCCTCCGTCCTACCACCCACACCCCTATACGGCCAAAAAACGTGTTTTTTTAATTTCAATTTTTTTTCGACAACTTAACACTATTTTATCAGACTGAAAAAAATGTGATAAATAAGAACACAACTTGGACTATTACAAAAACATTTTTTAATTATCCCTCAAATATGATGGAATTATTATTTAATAACTGCCAAACACTATTACCTCTCCTTAGCGTATGATATTCTCATACAAAGGATTAGAAAGCATTAAAAAATTATAATTTTTAAGTATATTCCAAAATCAAAACTTTATTGGGTGCTACAACAATGTATACAAATGTATAATAAACACTAAAATAAATGCACAGAACCGTTGCAGTCATTTTCAAAGTATATTGAAAGCCCAGGTGTTTTAAAAGGCGGGAAAATGGTTTTTATTTTTTTAACTGCAGCCCAACAATCGAAAAAATCTGAAAAAATACACAACAATTTGTGTTTTACGAGAAACCTTTGATATTTTTTCGGGCCTGTTCCAGGCTTCTAAGACACACTAAAAAAATATTTCTTGATATTTTTTTTCGAAAATATTTTTTGTGTTTGAATTTGGGCCTCAGAAAAAAATTAAAAAATGTTTTTCTAATAGTCCAAGTTGTGTTCTTATTTATCATATTTTTTCAGTTTGATAAAATAGTGTTAAGATTGTCGAAAAAAATTGAAATTAAATAAACACGTTTTTGGCCGTGTAGGGGTATGGGTGGTGGGACGGAGGCTTTTATCTTAGCTTGTAATGGAAACTTTAGAATTTTTTCTCTGTATTGGAAGATCGCAAATTTTAGACGTTTTATTATAATTTAGACAGAGAAATATATTTTGGCTAAAATTTGGTTGGATTGAAGTTGAACGTTACATTTGACGTCATTCAGATCTAATGAGGTTGTGGGATTTAGTTACTTTCAGTCGAATTATAGTGAGAAAGTGGAGTGGAGAAAATTGAGTTACAATGAGAAGTTGAGTAATGATGAGAAAGTTGAGTTACATTGAAAAAGTCGAATTATCTACATTAAGAAAGCTAAGTAACTATGAGAAAAGTTCAGCAACATTGAGAAAGATGAATGACTTTGTGAAAGGCGAGTTTAATAAAGAGAGTATTGAGTTGGATTGGAACTGAAATGATTATCAATAATATGTATTAGTTAAGCTGTTTTTTTTAATTGAGATTGTAGTGCTCTATCGAGAATGTTGGGTTGAGCTGAATATTTTCATTTACATCGACAGTTGAGAATATTGAATTTCATTCAAAACATTGAGTTACGTTGCGAATGTTCAGTTGTTGAGAATAGTCAGATACATTTATAATGTTAAGTGGAATAGTAAATGACGACTTAAATTGTGAATTTTGAATTATATCGCCAATATGGGTCAAATTGATAGAGTAATAGAAAACATTTTGTTACGTCCAAAGTTAGTTTCTGAGAATAGACTTCGGAGAGTGAAATCATAAATTTTCACTCAGGTTGAGAATGTTGGTATGTTATGAAAAGTCGAATTGCGGCAGTTGAGTTGTGTTTAAAAAGTTGATTATATAGAGAACGTTGGGTTATGTTGAAAATGTTGAGAATGTTCAGTTGTGTAAAAAAACGTTGAACTACGCGGAAAGATTGAAGTCCTGTATCGAGAGAATTGAGTTAAGTTGAGAGAGTTGAGTAACGTTTTGAAATGGAGTAACATATAAAATGTTGAGACACATTTAAAACGTTGAGTTACATATGAAATGTTGATTTACTTTGAAAAACGTTGACGTACGTTGAAAATTTTGAGATACGTGTTGAGTTACGTTGAAAATGTTGAGAAACGTTAAAAAATTAAGTTACATTGAAAACGTTGGGTTATATGGAAAACTTTGAGATACGTTGAAAATTGAGTTTGATTGAAAATGTAGTTGGGTGGGAAATGTTGAGTTGGGTTGAAAATTGTCGAGTTGGGGTTGAGTATGTTGAGTTGTGTTGAATGTGTGGTGTTGAGTAGTGGGTTGAGGGTGATGAATATGTTGAGTTCGGTTGACAATGTTGAGTTGAATTGAAAATGTTGCGTTGGGTAGAAAATGTTGAGTTGGGTAGAAAATGTTGAGTTGTGTAGAAAATGTTGAGTTGGGTAGAAAATGTTGAGTTGGGTAGAAAATGTTGAGTTGGGTAGAAAATGTTGAGTTGGGTAGAAAATGTTGAGTTGGGTAGAAAATGTTGAGTTGGGTAGAAAAATGTTGAGTTGTGTAGAAAATGTTGAGTTGGGTAGAAAATGTTGAGTTGGGTAGAAAATGTTGAGTTGTGTAGAAAATGTTGAGTTGGGTAGAAAATGTTGAGTTGGGTAGAAAATGTTGAGTTGGGTAGAAAATGTTGAGTTGGGTAGAAAATGTTGAGTTGGGTAGAAAATGTTGAGTTGGGTAGAAAATGTTGAGTTGGGTAGAAAATGTTGAGTTGGGTAGAAAACGTTGAGTTGGCTAGAAAACGTGAGTTGGCTAGAAAACGTTGAGGTTGGCTAGAAAACGTTGAGTTGGCTAGAAAACGTTGAGTTGGCTAGAAAACGTTGAGTTGGCTAGAAAACGTTGAGTTGGGTAGAAAACGTTGAGTTGGGTAGAAAACGTTGAGTTGGGTAGAAAACGTTGAGTTGGGTAGAAAACGTTGAGTTGGGTAGAAAACGTTGAGTTGGGTAGAAAATGTTGAGTTGGTAGAAAATGTTGAGTTGGGTAGAAAATGTTGAGTTGGGTAGAAAATGTTGAGTTGGGTAGAAAATGTTGAGTTGGGTAGAAAATGTTGAGTTGGGTAGAAAATGTTGAGTTGGGTAGAAAATGTTGAGTTGGGTAGAAAATGTTGAGTTTGGTAGAAAATGTTGAGTTTGGTAGAAAATGTTGAGTTTGGTAGAAAATGTTGAGTTTGGTAGAAAATGTTGAGTTTGGTAGAAAATGTTGAGTTTGGTAGAAAATGTTGAGTTTGTTAGAAAATGTTGAGTTTGGTTTAAAATGTTGAGATTGGTTGAAAATGTTGAGTTCCGATTGAAAATGTTGAGTTCCATTGAAAATGGTGAGTTTACGATGAAAACTCTTTGAGTTAGAATGAAAATGTTTGGTTCCATTGTGAACGCTGGGTTCCGTGGAAACGACGCGTTGCATTGAGAAGGCTGAGTAAGCTAGACGTGCGTTGATATCCCTTAGGCGCGCCCAGCAACGGCCACACGAGCAGCGTGGAGGAGCCCGACTCGGCGGAGCTCGAGCTGAAGCAGGAGCTGCCTCCGGAGCGCGGGGGCGCCGCCGCCGCCGCCGCCCTCGTCGCTGCAGGCGTCGGCGTCGGCGTCGTCGCGCGCGTCCTCGCCCTCGGCGCCGCCCTCGGGCCCGCCCTTCCTGCTGCCCTCGGCGCCCCAGTCGCCCTTCGGCAACGGGCGCACCGAGGTGCTGATCGGCGGCGGCGCCGTCGATGACGAGGACGCCGCCGTCGCCGCCGCCGCCGCCTCCGCCGCCGTCGGCCCCCGCCGGCGCGCGCGTGCGCACCACCGCCATAGTGGAGACGGCCGCCCCCGCCGCCCCCGGCTCGCTGCCCCCGACCGCACGCCTGCTCGCCGGGGAGGACCCTGCCTTCAGGTAGGTTATTCCACATTGCACGAGTGCCTGTGCTGGAACTGCTCACGTCAATCATTTCCCCTTTCGTGAAACTGTCGATTTTTTTCCTTCATGAAGCTGTTAAGTTCGATGTTTTTTTTTTCATGAAGCTGTTGAGTTTGAGGATCTTTTTTCCTTTTCATGAAGCTGTTGAGTTTGATATTTCTTTCCCTTCATGAAACTGTTGAGTTCGATGGTTTTTCCTCTCATGAAGCTGTTAAATTCGATGTTTTTTCCGTTTCATGTAAATTGAAATGTACCAACAATGTCTCGTCATAAATTATTACGAGATCGTGCCGTTTTAAATGACATCATTTACCTTAGGACTGTTATATTTGTGACCCGTTCCGAATTTATAGAAAACTATGGGCGCCAGAACAGGTTACGATAATTGATAATTACAACCAATGCCTCCACAGCTAATCTTAACGAATGGACAATGTCCGGCTAGCTGGGTCAATGGGTCACGTAATGGATAATCGCTATCACCTAGATAGCCGATTATTTGATCTGCCAACTATACAGTAAGGCGAGGAATCTGAAAGGAAATAATTCATGTATGTATATATATATATATATATATATATATATATATATATATATATATATATATAACTATCAGTTGTGATTGACTAAATGAAAATCATCTTTTCATTTCCAAAAGAAAATTTAACAATTTATTGACTTTTATGGACAATTATTCTGCCTTTAGGTCATGACCTCGTTTAAAAGAAAACCTTTGTACTGCAGTACTTATCTAAATGTAATCTTGACCCGACGGCGCCCCGCAGTATCTTCTCACTTGAGTGATGAAAATCCCAAATCCAGCTTCTCTCTTGTAATCTTGCGACGCTGCCGACGAATCCAGCCCTCACTGCCTCGAATATCTACCGGTTCTTACTTAATATTCACAGTTCCTAGTTCTCCCCAACTACGTGGTAAAACATTAAAGTTCGAAGTTCAAAATAAATACACCGCAATATAAAAAAACTTTCAAAGTCCCAAGCGAATTTAAATGCTGCACATCAACTTTCCAGATTCCGAAACCATTGATTCTGACGACAAATTTACAAGTCCACTCCCCTAATATTAAACTCGCGAGCGATCCGTTCACCACTCGACGGCCTCTATCAGAATGAATTTACTCCTCCGTTTTTAGCCCTCCAAGCCTCGGTATCCATCCTTCATTCTTATTTTTTTAAACAAAACGACAAAACTTCCGTCAGGAGTCGACAGTCTATTCTCCCTTAACCAATCCATCCATTTCTTGCCAAATCAAGATAGCCACGCTCTCGATAGTCATTCCTTTCTAAACCAATCCCAAATTATCTTATATTTCTGTCTAGCCAGCGCCCCCACCTATTCAAGGCCTGAATGCAGTTTATTGACCTTGCCAACCGCTACGCCGGCGATGCTAAGGCTGTATATTCCCATTTGCAGACCCTTTGAATCCAACCCATTTACAGCAAATGTTACTGTCTAAATATATGATATATTGGTATATCACAAAATAGAGTTCAATGTTTTTTCCCGTCTCATAAAACTGTCTAGTTCGATCTTTTTCCCTGTTCATGAAACAGTTGAGTTCGACGTTTTCCCCGTTTCATATAACTCTAGAGTTCAATGGTCATCGCGTTTCAAGAAATTATGAAGTTCAATGTTTTCTTCTTTTTTCATGAAGCTTCTAAGTTCCATATTTTTTTCCCGTTTTATGAAACTGTCTCGTTTCAATATTCCCGTGTTTTGAAACTTTAGTTGACAGTTTTTCCCTCGTCATGGAACTGTTGAGTTCTATGTTTTTACCACTTCATGAAACTGTTGAGTTCCATGTTTCCCTTTCATAAAATTGTTGAGTCGATGTTTGTTCCCGTTTCATGGAAGTTGAGTACGATATCTTTTCCATTTTATGAAACTTTTGAGTTCGAAGATTTTTCTGCTTCATGAAATTGTTGACGTCGATATATTTCCGGTCTCATTAAATTGGCTGCTTCATATGTACTTTCTGTTTCATGACTGTTCAGTTCAATGGCTATTTGATTTGATGAAACTGTTGAATTCTTTGCCTTTCCCATTTCATATAACTAGAGTTTTATGTTTTCGTGTCTTTCCGTATCTTAGCAGTAAAGTTCAATGCTACGAGTAAAACATCTTATGAATATTTGAATTAAAAATTCAGGTTCAACAAACGGTTAAGAAATATAACTTTCAGAGTGTACAACATAAGTTCGTTTCCGTTCACCGGGAATGACTTTGCCTTCAGGTAGGTTTGTCTCCTGTCACTTTACAAGCGTATGATTGATGTCTTTCCAATTTCATGAAACTGTTGACACTGATGTTTCTCATTTTTCGTATGACAGGAATTGTCGACGTCGTTTTGCATTTCACACTGCTGTCGATCTGCTTGAAGAAATATGGAGTATGAAAGTTGAGGCTTGACATTAAAATGTAGACCATTTCACTTTTCCTAGTGTAAATTACTAAAAGCTAGTTAAGCCCCTTCTAGCAGGTCACTCGCAGGGAACATTCTTGCACGAACTGGGGAAATTTTTATTTAGCTCCTTTTCTATTTATTCGGTCTTCGACATATCTACTTTCTTCAGATAAAGTTTACCCTACTTTCACACACTTTCAGGACCAACGTATCGAGCCATGAAGAAAGGCCGCTAATTTACAGAACATGTATGATTGTTTATTTAACGGTTTTCACATGTGTGTTGAAAGTCATTTCAATTGAATGCTGCACCCTTTCTTGGTTCACTTACGGTTATGATATTCCTTTGCAACATTTAATTTCAGTGATGGCATTAAAGTACTAAGAAATTTGTCAACCAATTTTAAGATAAGTGCTTCCAAAACTTTAACGACTAAATATTTGTATATACATGCATCTTAAAATAAACATCCCAAAAATATTATTTTAAAACTTGCGCACAAGAAGAAAATTGAAAAAATGATACCACAAAAGGAGCGAGATACCCACAAAAAAATTAAAATAGCTTCCTAAAAAATGCCATTTCAAAATGATTGTAAGGACTTTACAACTCACATCTCAAAGGGACCAAAGTGAAAGTTTAGACAAGGATTTTCCACAAAGCCACATCATAAGGAAAATTCTAGAAGGAATGAACCCACTAAAACAGTCGCCGAAGCAGCAGGCCAAAAGAATCGTTGTGAAGAAATATCCTTTCATAAATGTGCACCTCGAGACAGAGCATTACACATAGTCGTGCAACATCGATATATCTCGACCAAGTTGAGAATAATGTTTACAGGAGCTCGCCACAGTCTGTGTTTACAGTCGAAACGACAGAGACGGAGATATAAGGATACTCAATTCAAAATTAAAATGGGGACTCGACCCAACTTTTACGAAAAAAGGGCGATTTATTTCGTTGCAAATCTAGTATTTTCCCAATTAATCTTTTAACTATATTTGGACATGTCTGCACCTCATATTGGAATAAATAAAGTATACTTTTCTCTGCAAAACGAATCAAAATTTTGAAACTAATTCTTTCGTTGAGCAGTAACGTTCATATAAGTTCGTTTATTTTAACTTAAGTAGTTTCTCATAATATATACAAAATAAAATTATTTTTATGAAAGAAATAACTACCACCTTAATGATAATATTGTAGATACTTATGACAGTAAAGTTGATGTTTTGGTACTTTATTGAATGCCTAACAAACAGCCTAAACCTATGGAAAAATAGTTGAATGAAGAAGAGCACAAAATGTTTAAATTCAACGAATAAGTATTAAAAATTCAATATAAATAGAACTTTTTATTACATTCTTCTACTATAACGGTGAAATGTAAAAAAAAGCAACTTAAAGGGACAAATATAAAACAGTCAGTGAAAATTTTGTATAATGTGTCTCTGAAGTTATATTTTATCAGCTAATTCATAACCTCTATGAAGGAGGCCATGGTGATTTAGTAGAAGCAGTCTCTGAACTCGCTTCACGCTCCTGGCGACTTTTGTTAGCGAAACTGACTGTACAGATCAGTGTTTTCACTGTTAGTTCCACGACGCGCCGCAATCGCAGCCTTCATTCTTCGGTTGGTCGGGCTATAACAGGTCGCAGATGTTGCCAAGCATCGATGATCATAATTAAAACATCAGTTTTTATAATACATCGACCAAACACCAACGATTATTTAAACATCAGTATTTGGTTTAGTAACATCTAAAGTTAAATTCCCGCGCAACAAAATTTAATTTGACAGTTCCTGTGTTTATTAATTTATAATTAATAATAAAAATAAAAGTTAAAAATTAATAAGATCAAGGGAAAAAAACTAAGCCTGATCGCCCAGGACCACCTCAAAAAGGCACTATTCAGTTCTAGGAAGAATACACGGAGAAGTGTGGGAAGTCCTATGCCAAGAGTGTCCAACTTTCAGGCCCACACTTAAACCTTTAATCCGAGAGAGGTGGCGCGGGGTCCCTTGTGACCCCACGTATCTTTGCTTAGCTGCAGTTGCCTAATTTTGCGAGTCAGAAGCTTTACATTTCGCATACCTTTTACCACATTCTGTAGCTTTTGTCTGAAAGATTTTCAAAATTTTATATGTAGTAATTCATTTATAAATATTTGTGAAACCAATACAAACATCTTAAATTTCGTACTTTTTCTAAGTTGTGTTGATTGGCTTTGAAGCATTTTCAATAAATTGTTTGTTTTTACGTGAGACAGTGTTATAAAATGAAACTTGCTGAATTTTCTGGTACCTTTGCCGTTGAAATATTCAGGAAAATGTAAATGGGGTCACTACATAAAATGAAAGATAAATGATAATTTGCTCTTTTATTTGTTTCAATTCCTCATTTGCATGTTCGTTTATAACAGTGCGTTAAGTTAATACGACCTTGTAAATGATTGATTATTATTGAAATAACGCACTTATTTCTTGCTAAATATAATTTTATAAAGAAATAACGTAAAGGAGTCAGAAATGCCTCCGCGCCACCTCTAACGTAACTCCGGCAACCGCCACCTCTCTAGGGTTAAATACGTTTGAGGTCCTTATTTTCTTTATTCGGGTGACCAATACCTGACTTTCCCATACTGTTGATCTTGGCACTTTGGCCTCATATGGGGTGGATGGAACCGTACGTGATATCAGGCTCTCCCATGCATAACGCAGTGAAACACATTGGGATATGACTTTGAATTTCTGAAATAAATAGAAAAAAATCTTTATATCTAAACTTAAACAATTTTTGTTTAACTTATTAAGGTTCAGATTATCGTGGAACTATTGAATACAACAAAAAAGCAAGGTCCAATGAGAATTTATAGACAATCACCGTATTACTTTAATCAGTAGTACAATTGTAACGTTTCGGAGACATTTTAAAATATTTATTAAAAATTATATTGCAATTATTCTTAATTACTTAGAATATTTTAATATAATATAAACAAGTGTCAACGTCTGCCGGGTTTCCTAATTATCTCTATGTTGATGGCCAAGTTATGATAAGACATAGTGATAATGACGTAAAATCGTACAATTTAACCTTCTGACAACGAGGATACGGTCACTCTTGAGTGAGCAGCGGCCTGCATACTTACTGCAGTAATTCACTCGTAGCACAACCACATTTGCAGCAATCGTCTTGCCACGCCCGCTGGCTCCCAAATAACCATATTTCCGAAGCTCGACCCGGGCGCACTTTCGATGCGCGAAAGTCGATTCGCCGTTCCCGAGGTGGTTTATTATCGAGTTGCAATTTCCACGCTCTCTTTCCCCTACTTTCCCGCCCCCGCCCCCGCCCCCGCCCCCGCCCCCGCTCCCACTTTCGGACGCTATGTGTGACCTCTCGACGGAACGGATTGCGGTCAAATCCTTGTTTTTTTTTGTTGTTTTTTTTTTTGCTTAATTTTTTGCAAAAAAACGACTCGCACGTTATCGATATTCCAATGCTTTCGAAACGCAAACATTTCTGAAGTAGTTGGGCACGTTCAAAATATTCCGCACTTGCTGAATCATTGTATTAAAAGTCAAATTAGCTTCGTACATCATATCATTTTAGCGCTGGATTACAAAGGCGACCTGAACCAAGCGTTATTACAAAGGACAAACTGAGATAAACTGCTTTGGTACTTAGTAGGTGGAGTTCGGATGTTCGATAATTCGGATAACCGAGCATAATGTCCATGTAGGCTGCCATTGCATTAAAAGGCGGTGGTTGTCTACCAACAATGAACAGTCCGAGCGAGTGACAACAATTAAGCATTTATGATTCGGATGTACGAAATGTACAGTTAGTTCTCTTGGACTTAAAGATGGTAAAAGCGTTTTCTTCTAATAATAAACATTTCGAGTTCTTAAGAATTTATTGTATGATTTGTCAAAGTTCACGGAAGTCAGATGATTGACCACAGTACAATATCTCGTTAATATTTTATCGCTGTCAATCATATCGGGGATCATTCTCAATATTCAGTATTACAAATCAAAATGAATACCTGTAGTATAAAGAATCTAATTTTTAAAAAGAATTCTTCAGATAAAATATGAGTTTACATATTTGAGTCTGCAATTCCAAAACGTCTCTTGTCCACTTTGTAAACTTACAGCAAATCACGTTCTTCTTGTTAAAGTTTATTTCTCACCTTAGCCCATTCTCTAAGATATCTTCTTACATTTTGTCAGAAGATATCTTACAGAATGAACCACGGTGAGAAATAAATTTTAACAAGAAGAACGTGATTTGCTGTAAGTTTTACAAAGTGGACAAGAGACGTTTTGGAATTGGCAGGCTCATTTGACGTTTCGGATGATTGACATTCGGATAATCGACGTCCACTGTATAAAGGCCCATTCACAATGCAGGCGTAAACATAAGCATAACGCATACACATAAACTTTAACATAAGTGACATACCGAAGTACTCACAATGTCCAACATACGCGTTAGCAAACTTTTCTGTGGGTCATACCAGTTACAATTGGTTGGATGTGAGAATCTATATTTTATATACGCACATATTATATACATAAACATGTACGTATGTACAGTGGCACAACAACTCTTTACGAGCCACCAGCGGCGTCTCGGCCTTGCGGCCTTGGGTTGGGTTAGGTTCGATTAGGTTAGGTATTTTAATTTCAATAAAAAGTAAAACTAAATGAAACTACTATGAATACTACAACAAAAATAAACTACACAAAGATCATACGCTACAAAACAACGCAGAAATCGCCGAAAATCAATCAAGCAATTTGGAAAACCAGTCTTTTGTTCGATCTATCGACTTCGATCCTATTTCGATACTCGATTTTGAGTTAAACGTACTGTGATTGGTTCATTTCTTATTTCTGACATAAGCATAAGCACAGAAGCTTGAAGCTTGCAAGCTTTTAAGTTAACGTCTTATGCGTTATGCTTATGCGAAGGCATTGTGAATGAGTCCGCTTATAAACGTTGTCCTAACTTTTACGTTAACGCCATGCTTATGTTTATGTTTGCATTGTGAATGGGCCTTAAGGTTCCGGCGCCTTAGTTAGTTAATGCCTTATTTAATGTGCGAGACTCGTGCCCATCAGGCCCGCTCTTGCGTTTGACCACGGAAATTCACTACGCCTCCTTTCACCACCTAGCGGAGAAAGAAGGTATTATCTCGGGCAACGAAACAGCAATTTGAATTTAGCTCAGAGGGGTCATTTATGTTTGAGGATCATTTACATGCAAGTAAATCTACACCATGGACAGCCGGCTTTACTTCCCCTCCGAAGGAAGGCGAACGTAAGGATTTTTTCGCCCTTAAAATCCACGGCTTCGATCGGGTTCGAACCCACGAACTTGGGTAACACGAAAATGTTACGAAACACTACATATGTTACAAAACATTTCGTAACACTAAAATTGTCTTGAAATTTTCGAATAATGACAATAGTCCACATTCTATTTTTAGAAATTTCTGTATTACTGCGGATGTAAATGGCAAGTTGACAGATCAACATTCAAACATATATGACATGTTTTCATACTCCCTCTCTAGTATTTTTTCGCCCTTAAAAATCCACGATCGGGTTTGAACCCGCACTCTTGGGTACAACAATCCGATACGCTGACCGTTATACGCAAAAAAGACCGCCTGGCCGAATCCGAAAAAGTACCACCGAATCCGCGCGTGGATATGTAGTCCCGCGAGATGGTTGTCCAGTCGCAACGGATGGCATCAGCGAGTAGCTCCCCCCCCCGCGCCAACGCACATCCTGAGGAGAGCGCAGGTGGACCGGCCCGCCCCCTTTCGGCCCTTTCTCAGACCCTCGGCTCTCCTCTGCTCTCCTCCCTCGCGCAGAAACAAAGGGCGAAGGGCCTCCGGCAGCAGCGCTCCCGTCGACCCCGGTCAACGGTCCCCGCTACCTCTGACGCTTTCCTTGATTCGTTCGTATATCGATTGACAATTCAGCGATTGATTCGTTCATTCCGTCGTTGAATCATAACACAAAACTGAACTGGAAAATTCACATTAAAAATGTAATACAAAAAACTACCATTAAAATACATAAACTTAATTCTTTCGTAAATAATAACTCAACTCTCCGTATTAAAACTGCTAAATTAATATACACTTCAATTATTAAATCTACTTTTAACTTATGCTTGTCCAATATGGTCAAATGCAGCAAAATCAAATATACAAAATCTTCAAATCATTCAAAACAAATTCTTTAGAAACATTCTACATGCACCTTGGTTGTTCCCAATACGCAAATTCACAATGAACTAAATCTCCCTACAATCCATGATTTGATTAAAAAATTATAGTCTTAAATTTTTTAATACTCTTCCTTCATTACATCATGCACAATTTTTTAACCTTGGTAAAACTTATCCCTCTCCTCGTAGAATTAATTCCAATTTCCTAAAGATAAATTTCATCCTCCGTAATTTTATTTCTTTCTCTTCTTTTCATGTTTTTTAGTCTTGTATATTTGTCTAATTCTTAAAACTTTCCCTTCATAAATCCTCTTAAAGAGGTTAGTGTCTAAAACGACTTTCCATATATTGTAAATTTCAGTGCCCTGGAAGACAAATTGTCGAAGAGGAAGTAATAAATAATTTTTTTTTAATCGTTGAATCATTGATTGAATAAATCTTCCATCCAGCGGAGGAAAACACCACCGCCAACTCTCTAGAAAAACATTCCCTACACTTATGGGACTAACGACACTAGTAGTTGACGTGCCCGGAATCACTAACAACTGGTGCTGTTAGATCTCGGAGATCCTAGTCGGTCTTACCCACCAGGAGCCTGCGTTGTCCTCGAATTCACTTAACCTTCGTGAATTCACGTAATAGAATAAAATAGAATATTTATTTCGCTACTGAGGATACATGGAATAATTCCGGTGGTAGTGTCTATCAATTCAATCTACATAAAACAAACATCAAACAACATTACTGAATACAATTTATAAATTAATGTATTAACCCTATGCTAAAGCTAACCTTAATATAAAATAAGAAGAATAATACAAAAAAATAATTTTAATGTTGACATATTCTAAAAAAAGAAAAAAAACACAATTTATTTAATCTAATTTTTAAATTTTTGACATTCTGAGGGAAACTCTCCAGCACTACTTCAGGTAATTCGTTCCAATTTTGTATGGTTTATTAATAAATGAGAATTTCGCGGTCGTTTCCTTTCACTAGAACCATCCTTAGCATTCGCCTGCAAACCGAGAGAAATCACGAAAACAGGAAGACTGTCACGGGGATTGAATCGGGCCTCCTGTATGCGAAGTTAATGCGCAACGTCCTCATTCACTTCGCTCGGCGATCTCTCTACATGGCAAAATGCCAAAGATATGACAGAAATAAAGGACTAAAGTTAGCATATACGAATGTTGAGAGATTGCTGGATACACTGAAATCCCAACAGTCAAAATCAACAACGGGAACATTTCTATCTGCGAGTATGATTTATTCATTCTGGAAGTCATTTTAATGAATTAATTGAAAATCAACAAATGGAAGATCGAATTTCTTAAATTGCCTTGCAGAAGAGGTTGAGAAAAAATTTAAATCGTGATATTTTTTTCACTAAGATTCTTTGGGTAACATAAATATCAAGGTAAATGGTGATTACGTAGATATAAGAAGAGGTGGGATATGGTTATGAGTTTCGGGGTCGTGGCCACAGCGCTGGTCGGAAGTTGAGTCGTTGGCCCACGCCCTTGGTATTCTCTTCACGAACCAAGCGGCCCGCTTTCAGACGGTACCACCGCACCACCACCACACCACCACCACCACCACCACCACCACCACCACCACCGCCGCCGCCGCCGCCGCCGCCCGCCGCCGCGCCGCCGCTGCCACCATCTCCGCCTCCGCCATCACCTCCACCATCGCCGCCCCGCTCCGAACCCGCCGCCGCCGCCGTCGCCCTGCCCCGGCCCCGGCACCGCCGCCACCACCGCCGACCCAGCCTCCGCCCCCGCCC